>SOPF01029127.1:15003-45721 GCA_012979155.1 Hypericum perforatum | reverse complement strand
AATTCTTATACGTCTTTTCTCATAAACCATATACATTTTAGCTACTCAAATATTATAACTTGATGTAAAAAAAACTTCATAAAATCACACTTAGATTATTTGAGTTCACGTGCCTACGGAGGGAATTGCGGTTGAATGTTTGTTGCTGGTTGAACTCGTCCTATCTTGCATGGTACATCCGAGGCGCCTTCCGATTTCCGACGAGCAAATTAAAAAATTGGGAAGTTTTCTTGGGATCTTGTTATCTAGGAAGTTCTCTGTCGTAAAGTTATCATACTTTTTTTTTCCTACGGGAAAAAATAAAAAAAAAGTTTGAAGTGTTACACTTCCAAGTTCCACATTTCGGGTAGAGGGCCATTTTCACGTTGGGCTCGACTTTTGGGCTTCACCTTGCTGGTTTTAGGTGTCGGTACGAAAATTAACTTTGTATAATTGTATTGCATACCATTATACCACAAGATAAAAGTAACAGAAACCCAAAACAAAAATTTACCATTCGTCATACTAATTGGAAAACCTATCTCACATCGGTAGATGTATTATACGTATCTACACCTAAATTGCTAAAGAGAGGAAAAAAAAAGGATCCTAATTATCTCTCTGTGTCCCATGAAAAAAATAGAACCAGCACCGAAGATTAGCCCAAATTGCAACGTTGGGGAGTGGGGAAGATAATTGCTTTTAAATTAATGTACCGGTAGATGATCGTGCATGGACAAGAAACTTTCAAAATGATCAAGGGATCATCGCCTCATAATAATAATTAATTAATTAGAGAAATAAAGGAAATTTTCTAATCATTACGAACTCTATGTTATAACTCCAGGTAACAAAAATGCATGAAATATTTCACCAATTTTTTTTTAAAATAGTCCAAAGTCTCTCATTCTTTAATTTCAAAACACAGCCGGGCTATTTCTCAGTGGGATTGATCCCGATCAAGGATCATGAATTTGCTGGGGAATTAGAACGGAGAGGTCCAATCTTGGGTTTCATATATTTAAACTATGACAAGCGTAAGATTTTATTCGGTGTTTGTAGTTGTCTAACTAACAGATTTTGTCACATAAGATGACTAATTGGTCCCACCTAACTTATTAGTATCTTTACTCAAAAAAAAAAAACTCATTAGTATCTAATTCAAGTGAGTATAGCAAAATGACTTATCTAAGGAATTTTTTTATGTCAATTTGTCACGATTTGGAAATCTTTGTAAAGAAAACCTTTTCCCCAAATTTAAACCGTAAACAAACCCTTATTGGGCTCCAGGGAGCTGTTGCTTAAAACCGGACAAAAGCTATTGGGCCTGGCCCATTTAGAAATTTGTCAACCAAGTTGTAAAATTAAATAGGAGAAACTATTTCAGAAGTAAAATTTGAAGTTAGTACTATACGTGCTAGGAATTTAACAATAATATTTCATTAATCTATTGTTGCGTCTTATTTTAAAAAATCACCTGATATTTGGATACTGCCATTCACGCCACAAAATTTATTTTTGAACCAAATAATACTCTTGAAATGTGGTAAACATAAGAAATTAAAGTTTTGAAAAACACGTTAAAATCCTTTCTGCGCAGTATATGGATAATTTGAGTTCGTTCCTGGCCCATTTACGATATGGATGCATAACGCTGGTGTGCTATCAGCTATGTGATTGATCTCTTGGACTCCTTGAAGCCCATCTACAACTATCTTGTTCTGATTTTCCATTCCAAGTACTTGCTCTGATTATAAAAAGACATCGTTAAACTTAACAAAAGAATCTACTAGTAATAAAAAAGAATCTAAAATTATACGAACTTCTATATTTTAATTGCTCATAAAAAGGGTTGGGCTAGTATTTGAAGTTTGAGAACATATTAAGTACTCTAGGAATATATAAATGATTTATTTTTTTATTCTTACTTCTCCGTTCCAGAAATATACAATTCACACTTTAGTTTACTAAGATGGTTTCACAAGTACACAAATCAATGTCTTAGTATTTATTTTCAAAATTATTTAAAATGATTAATGCTAATATTAGTAGTTTAATTAAAAAAAATTGATAAATTGAATTTGTATTAAACCGAACCCTCCCAAAGTAAGTGGAAGGTAATTGCATTATTAGTATCTAAAGTACATCTTCTAGATTATGAGATACAAGATAAGCAGTTTAATATTTTAGGATTCGAAAAAAACACATGCAAATAAAAATATACGTACTTTTGAAAACTTTCAGTTTCATCCGTAGAAAAGTTCGAGGGACCAAACAACACATGAATTCCGGTGTATGAACGGATAAATTTATATCCTCCGACTACCAAAACCACATAATATTTTAGTCTAAAAGAATTTCCTTCGGGGGAAAAACGGGAAAAGACAGAAGCACTTCCTTGTCGATCTCCAAATTTGTGCAAAACATTTGCACAAGGATGCATGTGATGTGGTAAGCGTTATTTACCATTTTTGTCTTCTTAGGGTGTGTTTGGTTGGCAATTATCGGCAGAGTCAAACAGCAGATGGAAACAAACAACCGCGAATTGCCGATCAAAGTATATGACATACGCACTTTCCCTTTTTAGCCAGTTGGTTCAATAGTACGTGGACATATTCTTCCACTCATCGAAGCCCTTTTTTACTACAAAGAAATTAAAATACCATATACTAAGTGAATATATCATGTCGACATCATCACATATGCATGCAAGGGTGCTGATCCACGGCTGGCGATCTGATTTAATCATCAACTTGGTATGCGGACACTTCTTAAAGATATTAATCCAATTTTGAGTTGGACTACATTTGGAGAATTCGAATACGAAATCTAAATATTTAATAGTGCATTATCTGCTTATTTAGATTGACACGAAGAATTGTCAACCGGATGACCGATGCATTTGGAAGTATCACCATCTCTCGATGGATGTCTCCAACGCACTGCTAGCTCTTCGTGTCCATGGAGCGTTATCCTTGTAATGGATTTAATTAATTAGATGCCGAGGCAGGACCCGCAAGCTACCGGAAAATACCTCCTCATTAATACTTGCACAGATAAGTGTGGTTATCGGATTGTGGTTGCCAACTGCAATTTGGTTTATTGAAGGATACACTTTAAAAGCAAGTCGTTGACTCCCGACGATGAAGTACCAGCATCATCACTTGTCGATTCATGTGTTTAATTCTGCATGTGGATGTAGTTTTAGTTTGGTCGTTTGTCTCCGATAATAATAATAATAATATTACATAACCGAGTACTCATAAATTTTTGAACCGAAGTCTCGCAACACAGTGACTCCTACAAAGCTAATAGGACAATAAAATCAATATATCCATCTTATTCTTTTTCTTTTTCCTTGCAACACCACCATGGATGACAGGCTGACCCGACCGAACCTTGATTTCTTTGTGATCTGATGGATTGTTTTGGTAAAATTCTGTGATGGATTTTGTAACTTCCCTATAAAACATGATTAACTCTAAATTTTACGGTTGGTCTATTTAATGAAATATAATAATTAAGAGTCCAGCAACACCAAGAAAGTAATCAATAAATGTGATGCATCATACGTGTTTGTTGGGTTGCATTTACTGCTTCTACCTTGTCATCAAACATGAATTATTATAAACATATGTCAATTTGCAATTGACTAATTTGTTCGGGTCTTTAAAAGAGACGATTTCAAATTTTAAACGTAAAATTTTATTCAAAAGATGTAAATAATTTGCCGTGAACAAATTCCCTTTGAAAATTGTAATGATATCGACTTGCATGACAATGTATCTAAGTCATTAAAAGTTCAGCAATAATATTAAAGATGGAGTAGCTACGTAGCCTCCTCCAACCGTATCACACATTAACTTGCTAATCCAGCATACGTATGTGGCAATAATTATTAGCTTATTTTCCTAATAATAAAAAAAAATTGACTATTTAAATTGGACTATTTTTCTCTCTTTTTTCTACAAATAAATTAAATAGCAGTCCCATTTGAATTGACCCAACATCCATTCAAATGAAAAACTCGAATAAATATGATAAGGATTACGCACCAAAGCCACATGGCATGGCAAGGACATTTTACATGTGGTTTTCTGGGACAAAGTTCTCATAACAGGTTTAAGAAACCTTATGCCAACGAACATTTGACCTATTTGCATATATGTTCTTTTTACTTCAAAGAGGTTTTTTTTAAAGCAAAAGAGGTTATGAATTCAATCTCTGATGTTACAATTAAGCATTGTATTTAATTTTTAAAATTTATTAAGTTAAGAAAACTTTTAAAATACCTTTTAAAAAATAATAAAAATGGGTTTAATATGAAAATAGATCTATTTTATGAAGAACGGAGGCATGTTAGGCTTATTACAAGAAAAGAGGTTTTCCGAAAGGTTAGTACTTTTCATCTTTCGATCTATTTTAAGTGGGAGGATCGCTAGGTGAGAGTATATGTGTGCAACAAATCGACCAAATTTGCAAAACCAGAAACCGTGAAATACGAAATCGGTGCAAGCACGGGAGGATTTGCACGGTAATTTAGAGTAAAAATACCTTAGTTTAAAAGTAAAAAAATATCCTTCCCACTAAAAAAAACTCTCTTTCATTCTTTCTCCCACTTTTAACTAAAAGATTTGAGTTTGTATTTTTGTTTTAGTTGAAGATGGAAGAAAGTAGAGGAAGAACATGAGATAAGAGTAGACCTGACCACGGTTCGAATTCGAATTTATTTAAACATAAACCGTATTCAATTCGTCCAAAGACGAATCGAATTCGAATTATAAACGAATCGAATCCGAACGAATCGAATACGAATTATAAACGAATTGAATACGAATCGAATTCGAATTAATTCATACATATTTAATATTTAATAAATAATAAATAATAAATATAAATAAGTAGTCAACATTTTTTGGAAAAAAATTAAAATTTGGGCTTGCACTTAATATACCAAATTAAATTGCCTACCTATCCTTAGGTTCAAGGGTTTAAAAGTTTAATGGTTTAATGGTTTAATGATTTAGTGGTTTGAAGGTTTAAGGGTTTAAGGGTTTAAGGGTTTAAGGGTTTGAGGGTTTAATGGTTTAATAGTTTGAGGGTTTAAGGGTTCCTTGTTTAATGGTTTAAGGGTTTAATTGTTTAATTGTTTAAGGATTTTATTGTTTAATGGTTTAAAGGGTTTAAGGGTTAAATATTTTAATGGTTTAAGGGTTTAAATTTAAGAGTTTAATAATTTAAATTCACTAAGAAGAATGAGTTTTGTTTATTGGCAATGCTTAAGTTAAATATTTATTTTAGTTAGTCGCCTTATAAATACGTGGATACCAAAAATTTTCAGAGATGTAATAGTGCAGTATAACTTTGAGATTTGTTTATACTAATTTTGTGTGATTGTTTTGATCTTAAATAAATATATGAAAAATTAGATAAATATATGTAATTACCAAATTTAAGGAAAATATTATATACGTAAAATTTTCAATAAGAGAATTAAAGATTAAGATTAGAATATGTAAAATTTGAAAAATGAAAAATGGTATTTATAGAATTAAAAGTTGAAATTAAGCCAGTGCTGCTCCAAAAGGCTCCTCTAAAATCCCCTCCCGGTCAAAAACAATTTAAATTTTGACACATCACTGCCCCTCTTAAATTCTGAAATTCTCCCGCTTGCTATTTGAATTTTTTGGACGACTCCTTGACCCCTGCTCCTGCCTTTTATTTTGTGTGTATATATATATATTTAATATTATAAGCATATAACTGATGACCTGAGCATCCACTATCCCCAAAATGTTTTGGGCTTGCTTTTCTAAAGTAGTTTTTTTTTTCGAAAAGTGCTCCCCTCAGAAGTGGTTGGCGCCCTCAAAAGTGCTCCCACCTTATATATATAATTCTAGGCGAATTTAAAACGAATTTTTTACGAATTGAATTCGAATCGAATTCGAATTTAATTCGCCGGTTTGACGAATTATTAAAATCATAAACCGAATTCAATTCGAACAATGACGAATTCGAATCGAATTTTTGACGAATCGAATTATACACGAATCGAATCGAATTATAAACGAATCGAATCGAATCGAATTACGAATCGGATTCGATTCGTGGCCAGGTCTAGATAAGAGGAACAAGGAAGAGATATTTTTTTAAGTGGATAGGGTATTTTATCTTTTTAAATGGGGTTCACCATAGAAAATCATGTCATATAGATTCCATAGTGTAATAAAATCAATATGAAGAATTAAAAAGTTGTTTTTAAAACATGGAGACTCAATCGTCAGTTTATTATACATGGAAATCCGAGAATAATTTACCTTATTAACATTCATCTCCTAAGAGGACAGATTAAGCAAATGATCTCCCTCAAATCAAAAAGTCTATTGTTGTGATGTATTCTCTTGAAATTTCTAAACAAAAACAAAAATGTCAATTCCAATGTAGGTTTGCATTAATGGAACTTTGCTTGTCATGATTAATGAAAGCTCGTTGTACACCAGATACATATCAAAGAAGAACGGTGTTTATATCATAAATTCATAATGTTGTTGTTTATAATTATCCGAGCAAATAACTTATTTTCCACAGTCAAATTGAGGTTAACTATTACAAATAAAAAATAATTTGTTCTAAAAGTCATATTTAAATAGTCTTGTGACACATGTTATAAATATTAGGAAAAGATCGAATGATTTGATTTGTAATACTAATATGAAAAGAAAATGATTTTCATTTTCATTATGTTTTAGAAAGTTTGTATCTTGGAAAAAAAATTCTTGATTTACTAAGACAATCGATTAGATGAAGAGGCAATACACAGCACTTATTCTAATATCCCAAGTTACACACAACCACCATTTTTAAGCACTCAACAGCAGTGGAAGAAACATGAAGTGGATAGGTTTCTAGTACAGCAGTAAGTTTGACTTTCAAAAGAATTGACAGGAAAATACTAATTTATAGTTTCCAGGTCAACCCAATACCCAAACTACGACTTTGGGAAATCTGGTACACTCGTCTAAACATGACCGTACAATTGGCACTCAGTTTGACATTTTCTTGATTCGAGGCTTATTCATTGCGCCAACCACATGATTGGCCCTTCTAGCCAACTTGACAGTTGATGTATACTTTTGTACTACAGCAGCTTTTGATGCTTACTCTTGCTGCAACTAGCAACATGGATTTATAACGATTATCATTTGCCTCCATTTGATCTTAAGTGATCATCAATCAGCAATTTTTGCGAATCCCTACTTATAATTCGATTCCGCAACTTTTTAAGGAAAAACAAATTTTGATTTCGCACTTTTTTTAGATACTATCCGAACATAGCTTTTCAAACAAAATTTACTGACATATTTTTACACTTATCAATAAAATATAGGGTAAATTACATCTGGCCCCCTCGGGTTTGGACTATTTAACGCTCGCCCCCCTGCTATTCTAAAATCGATTAAAAAACCCTTCCTGTATGGCAAAATTGTACGAATCAGCCCCTCATGCCGGAATCGGAGATTTTCTCCGGCAAGGAGGCACGAGAAATGACACTTATACCCTTCTACTAAAAAACAAAAAATTACTTTCTTCTCCTCCTTTTCACCACTTCATCTTCTCCAACCCACCACATGAAACAGTTCACGTACGGACTCTGGAACGGGCAGTCCATCCTAGACTCCGACCGGACCATCGTCTGTCTCCGCCATGCCGTCAACTTCATCGTCGACCTTGCCCGCGACCGCCACTCAAGATTCCTCTTCATCAACACCAACCCACTCCTCAACGACGTCGTCGATTTTCACAGCTGCTGGTTCCGTCGCAATGCCCATATCCCCTCTTTCTTCAGCAACCGTCATCTCGGAAGAGAAATGGAAGATGGTCAATTGATGGGAGTGGGAGCCGTTGATTGATCTTACCAGGAACATGGCGATTGCGGTTAGCATCTGAAAATTCTTCATCGGGTACGATGTCAGGTCAAGGCTATGGGTGAACTACCATGGAGTAGGAGATAAGTCAAAAAGTTTAATTAGTTAGCTTCTGAGCACAAGTTTTAAAGATTAAAAAAAATTGGAATCTCTTCCTTCGCCGTCGACTTGGAAGAAACACAAGTTAAAACAACGATGTTTTGGAACCTGGCGTTCGAAGCCATTACCAGAGGGAGATTCTCTCTCTTTTTTGATGATGGATTTTGAAGCCCTAATTTACAAAGAAGACCTAATTTTCGAAGCCATTAACGGAGGGAGATTCTCGGGTGAAGCCAGGAGGGGCGGGGTCGAGCTTGGTGTTCTAGCTATGTCTCGAGCAATAGGGGATCCAGGAGGGACGGAGTCGAGTTTTTCAGATCTGGAGCGAAAGATGCCAGAGAGGAGGAAGGAGACGCGGGGAAGAGGTGAAGAGGGCGGAAGAGAAGAGGGAAGAGGAGGAAGAAGGAAGAGAAGGAGGAGGAGAGGAAAAGTGGAAGAAGAGAGAGAGACTTTTTAGACAGGGGTATAAGTGTCATTTTTCGTGCCTCCTCGCCGGAGAAAATCTCCGATTCTGGCATGAGGGGCTGATTTGTACAATTTTGCCATACAGGAAGGGTTTTTTAATCGATTTTAGAATAGCAGGGGGGCGAGCGTTAAATAGTCCAAACCCGAGGGGGCCAGATGTAATTTACCCTAAAATATAACAACTAAACACATACTCATTATTCTAATATGTTTTGGTAAAAAACATTTCTAACACAACGTCATAACAAAGTAAATCTAATCATTGGTGAACTGGCTCCTATCTCAAATCACTTTAGGGTGGAACCATAAAATTCTTTTTTGGGGTATATATATATATTTGATTTTTCAATTATATTTGATTTTTTTTTAAAAAAGAAAAATATACATAAGTATCATGAGTTTTACGATTCAAAAAAATTGTAATTTTTTGTCCGAAGTTTGTCTCTCTGATTTATTTATTTTTTGACATTTTCAATTTTCGTTCAACTCAAATAATTGCCTCATACACATAATTATCAACGTTGACGCCAAGTATGCCAAAATATTTCTAGTGTAGTTTGATTTTGATATACAATTCAGTTCGTGGATAAAAATAATCCACCCTGCTAATGTCCTTTTACTGCAGACAAAAATGAGAAGAAATGAACGTTTCTTTATTTCAAAACTTGTACATGACGCACTGGCTAAAATATGCAGAGTTTAGGATCTATTAAAGAACTCATTTACTCCTTTTCTTTTTCTAGATAATTAAAAAGATATTTATATTCTTTTCTATTTTCCTCATTCCACTTCTTTTTCTTCGGTAGAGAATTTGTCAAAACTTTATTCAGTAAGTCATTAGTATTGTAATACTCCAGCTCGATATGCTCAATGGTGCCAGGTGGGCACATCCGAAATAATCTCGACACTTAAATGAACTCATTCCACACCTAAACCCAATGAACCAATCGAAAATTATTCTTGCGGGGGCGGTGACGCTATGACCTGGAACGGAATTAAAAAATTTGGTAAGTAGAATAATATAAGAAATATTTAAATCTTTTATTTTACTGAAATTAATTTTAATTTTTAATCAAGACACATTATACTTATCTATCAAAAAAATTAAGTGGAACAATTACTCCGTATAGAACGACTATTTGGGTACACTGCACACAGCTATGGTCCACGGTGGCTGTAATGCCCCGTGATTTGATCGACTGGCTCCACTGTACCAACACGGGTCTTTTCAGCGTGCTTTGTCCTCACTCGCACGCATCCTGGGAAACTTCCCAGGAGGTCACCCATCCTGATCCTACTCTCGGCCAAACGCGTTTAACCTTGGAGTTCTTTCAGGATGTGTGCCCGAAAAGAAGGTGCACCTTGTTGGTATGGATAGTAACAATCAAATCACTTAAGCCTTTCACACAATTCATATACGGGGTATCACATTCACCCCTCCTTAAATACGCGACGTCCTCGTTGCGCCAGACACACACAGTCCCAGAATCCCTCGCTTGTAGGTGCATTCGGTCCCCGAATCACACCGTACAAGCTGAGGTCGCTCTGATACCAAATGTAATGCCCCGTGATTTGATCGACTGGCTCCACTGTACCAACACGGGTCTTTTCAGCGTGCTTTGTCCTCACTCGCACGCATCCTGGGAAACTTCCCAGGAGGTCACCCATCCTGATCCTACTCTCGGCCAAACGCGTTTAACCTTGGAGTTCTTTCAGAATGTGTGCCCGAAAAGAAGGTGCACCTTGTTGGTATGGATAGTAACAATCAAATCACTTAAGCCTTTCACACAATTCATATACGGGGTATCACAGTGGCACTAGACTAGAGTCATTATATAAGTCAATATCTCCAAGTCGATTTTAAATTCTTAATATAACCATGTGCCTCTCATTTAATTTCTTGGGTCGATATCAAGTCGTCGTAGTCATCTACCTAATTGAAGAAATAGTTCTGTCTTAACCCAGTCGGGTGCGTTTACTATAACTGTCTAATTCACTCTGAAGGTCAATATTTAAATGGTAAGATTTTCTATTTACAGACTATTCCAGGTTAATTCTTCATTTGGAAGCTTCGTTGTTGTCATTTTCATTAGTAAATGAACGTTGAAGTATTTTGGTACCCAAAAATATATGAGCACTTGACCTAGAATTCATATGGTATATATGCCCCCGGTTTATGCTAAGAAATTTAGATATTTTTGTGCACGTTGGTAGATAGAGATATATTTTCTTGTACAATATCCTGTCCTTGTTGTAAATGACAATAAATATACCGTTGCATGGTTTGAAATTGCTACATGTTTCAAATTCTAGCAACTCCACTCAACAGTTTTATTTCATCAAATAACCTTTAATATTCAACATGTTCTCTATACTAGAAGTAACCGCGTAATCATTTTTGAAAAAGCTAATCAAGGGCCCAAGAGGTTGGTTTGTTAAACTCTAGTGACCTTTGAATAAGTTGCCCTAGAAACAAAGTTTGTTAATTATCCCAGCCCTACTAAATCTAGAGAGCCACGTCATTGCGGAACATGGCCGAATAGTTAAACATAACAATCACCTAATAAATGTGCGATACATCTCTAGTTATCCTCTCCATCAGAAAAACTAAAAGGTGGCAAAATCCAACACAAATTAGCCAAGTAGCAAGCGAAGAGGACACCAATTTTTTCATATTCCGTATCCAAGTCTCACAATGTCTAGCCATTGAACCACTCAAATTTTTCAGATTCAATTTGTTTAATTTCTCATTAAAAATGTCATCAATTCTTAATTCTGTTACATTCAGATACTTTTTTCTTATAAATAAGTCTTGATTTTTTTATTAATGGAATCAATTTGTATTCGTCAATAAGACAGAAGCAACCGTTGACGTACGAAGGGAAGCTGGCCAGTGCATGGACAAAATCTGTCCGATCCACAACAGATTGACCGAAACATCCATACACTAATACGTACTTCCTTCTCCTGCGACCATCCTCTCTTCTCCTTCCTATATATAACCATTGCCCAATTAATTAACAACCACTTTTGTCAGTCATAAAAAATCGCATCCCCCAGAAAGTCAACCTATTTATTACTCTGTACCTAGCTGCTTTTATCCACCTCCTTGCCAAGATCCTCCCTTAAAAAACTCCCTTTCTAACTAGTTGTTGGTTAAAAAAAATATATTTCAATGGGCCTTTATCTCATATAATATACGGAAAGTATTGAGAAACACATGAGAAGTATGGTCTAAGCAGCTAAAAACGTTGCTATTTATGTGAAAGTGGATAAATTAAAGACAAAGCTAGTTTAATTCTTGGTGACATCTAACCTATTAAAAAAACTATACAAAAATTCTCTTAATAATATTTTATTATTTGAATCAACTTTAACTAGGGTTTATTTATTTAACACATACCATAGTGTCAACTGCTACCCCACCTCCTCTGCATCTATTTAAACCACCCCATACCAATCTTGGCCAATCACACCTCTCACCATTTACTCCCTCACATTATTTCCCAATCAAACCCTAGCTCAGGTCCTTGGAGAGAAAACACAGACCACAGGCCCTAATTAGTTACTGCCAGTAGTACCACTACTAGTGGCTACTAGAGTAATAAAGTGACCACTTTCCCACTCCCTTTCCCGTCTCACTCGATCAAATCACTGGACGTTTCGATCAGATCACTGGACGTTACGGCTCATACATGGGTAGCCTCGACTCAAACCTATCCGAGTCTTCCACCCAGTTCAGACCCCTCGACCCGGAAGAATTCCGGAAGCAGGCCCACCAGATGGTCGACTTCATCGCCGACTACTACAAGTCCATCGAGTCCTACCCTGTCTTGACCCAGGCCCACCCGGGCTACCTCCAGGCCGCCCTCCCTCAAGCCGCTCCATACCGTCCGGAGCCCATCGACACCATCCTCAATGACGTCACCTCCCACATCATCCCCGGGATGACACACTGGCTCAGCCCCAACTTCTTCGCCTTCTTTCCGGCCACCGTCAGCACCGCGGCCTTCCTTGGGGAGATGCTTTGCACGTGCTTTAACGCTGTCGGGTTCAACTGGCTGGCCTCCCCCGCCGCCACCGAGCTCGAGATGGTCGTCATGGACTGGCTCGCCGGAATGCTCAAGCTCCCGAAGAGTCTCACCTTCGCCGGAGATTCCGGCGGCGGCGGCGTCATCCATAATACCACCAGCGAGGCCGTCCTCGTCACCCTCATTGCCGCCCGGGATCGCGCTATGGCCCGCCTCGGCCCAGCCGCCTCCCTCTCCCGCCTCGCCGTCTACGGTTCCGACCAGACCCACTCCACCTTCCCCAAGGCCTGCAAGGTCGCCGGCATCCCGGCGGCGAACGCCCGGTCCATCCCGACCACGCTGGAAACCGGCTTCGCGATGTCCCCCGCCGATCTTCGGGCTTCCGTCGAGGCTGACGTGGCGGCCGGGCTGGTCCCGCTCTATGTGTGCGCCACGCTGGGAACCACGTCGACGACTGCCGTCGATCCAATTGGACAACTTGCTGACGTGGCGAGGGAGTTCGGGATGTGGATCCACGTGGATGCCGCGTATGGCGGGAGCGCGTGCATTTGCCCCGAGTTCAGACACTACCTTGATGGCGTGGAGAAAATTGATTCGCTTAGCCTTAGTCCCCACAAGTGGCTCCTCAGTTACTTGGATTGCTGTTGCCTCTGGGTCAAGAATTCGGGTTCGCTCGTTCAGGCCTTGACCACAAACCCGGAGTACCTTAGGAACCGGCTCAGCGAGTCCGAATCGGTTGTTGATTATAAGGACTGGCAGGTGGGAACCGGCCGTCGGTTCAAGTCCCTCCGGCTGTGGCTCGTGCTCCGCAGCTATGGGGTCGCAAACCTCCAGAGCCACATCCGTTCGGACGTCCGCATGGCGCGCATGTTCGAAGGGTTCGTGAAGTCCGATCCCCGATTCGAGATTACGGTCCCCCGAAAATTTGCCCTAGTTTGCTTCCGGTTGAACCCGAATCAGCAATTCGGACCGGGTCATGTGGAGGTTCTGAACCGGAAGCTGCTCGAGTGGGTCAACTCGACTGGTCGGATCTACATGACCCACACGATAGCGGGAGGAGTGTACATGCTAAGGTTCTGCGTGGGTGCCACGCTCACGGAGGAGCGCCACGTTGTTGCCGCGTGGAAGCTAATTAAGCACGGTGCTGACGAATTGCTCAAGCACTGAGGAAAAGAACAGAAAAGGATGTTTAATTATTTACTTTGCTTTGTGTTATCACGTCGTTATTTATCAATTAAACACCAAAAAAAGGGATTGAAATGATGGGGTTTGGGATTTCGTTTTCCATCAATTGTTTGATAAAATGTTGATAGGAAGTCAACAACCTATGTAGTCCCAATTTGTGCATGTTTCTGTAATGATTTTATTTTTATTTTTATTTTCTTGTTTGTATTGATTATTATCTGTCTATAAGCAAACAATGAAAGACAAATGTAAACCAGGTTTTTACCAGTATTGCTTAATTATTAGTTTATTACTTTCCTAGATATCCGGTTTTCCATATTCATCCTAGTTCGGACCACTTCCGGGTACCCAACCAAATTGATTACAAATTTCCTAGGGTAGTACTAAAATGCTCTTTCTTCTTCAATGGCCGAGAAGATATAGAATTTAATGGCATGTGCCAATGTTGGGAATTTCCTGGCTGTTCTGAACTTCACTATTTATTGTAAGACCCGGAAAATTAAAGAATTTTAAATCGAAGTTGTTGTGGCATTAAACTTGATCTCTATTACCAATTGATGTTGGTCACAGAGTTAAATTAAAAACAATTTAAGTTTAAATTTTACAAAATTTAAAAATATCATGATAAAAAGTCTTCTTAAAATATGATCCTACAATCTTCAAATTCTCATGCTAAATTTCAATAAAAAAGCTTCATCTCGATTCAAACCCTCTCAGTTGCAAATTGTGAGAGAACTTCTATGTGTGGAAAAGAAGAAGAAGACGACCTACCCGCCAGCTGTGTGTAATATTCAAGGAACCAAATTACTTTAGTTGGTCTATATATTCTTCTGTTTCCCAAATGCAACTGTAAGTAGCAAGCCCCCAGAATTCTTGTACATTTACGAGAATCAACTTCCCACAATTGGAGAAATATTTCTTTTCATGGATTTGTCTGCCCAAGGATGAGTGACATACTAGTCAAGATTCGTAACGATCATCTGCCAGTTTCTTACTGTCGTCCATTGTTCTTTGGCTATTTTCGTATTGGTTGTGAGAAGGTGGAGATAGAATTGTGGGTCAATGGATTCATTGAGGTGTATGTGACTTGTCAACATGGTGCAATAAGTTGTCTTTTCCGACTATTTTTTATAAGTCATCTCGGGTGCTCTTTTATTTCATAACAATTTTTGCCACGGGATTTTAGGGTGAGGTAACTTTTTTAGTGAGAATTGTGACTGCAAATGCGTAATTAGTACACGAAAACCCATTAGTGTATTAATATACTATGCGTATAATATATATTGATAAAATTTCACTATTTAAAAAAATAGGGATTCAGTGATTCAAGATAAAAAATTTGGTAAATTACGTTTAGCTCCTTGTAATTTGACATATTTATTTCTCGCTCCCTCTATTTCGTAAATCGATTAAATTTTTTTCTTAATTTGCCAATACTCTCAAATCCCAAATCAGAATCGAAGTTTTTTTACTACGCGAAATGACAAAAATATTCCTCATCTGAAAGAAAAAAAAACTTTTTCTCTCCTCTTTCCCCTCCCTTCTCTGCCTTCCACTTCCCCTCTCTTCCCTCCTTCACCCTCTTCCTTTTTCTCCTTTATCCTCCTCCTTTTCCTCCTCCTCTTTGGTAACAAGATTGAAGAGAGAGAGAGTTTTTATTTTTAATCATGGATATTTATGTCATTTTGAGTGGTCTATTGTTAGAAAAAATACCTTTTTGACTTCAAGAATCTCAGTATACAATTTTGCGAAATAAGAAAATTGTTCAGTCAATTTTTCAAATAAAGAGACGAAACACAAATATGTTAAACTATAAGGAACTAAATATAATTTACCCTATAAAATTAGATCTTGATTTCAATATTATGTGTTGAGTACGATCATATTAATATTTTTTGAGTTGTAAGATGATTGAATATAAAAAAAATTTGTGGTTGTTTTTTTCTTAAAAAATAATACGATTTATATGAATCTATAATCTTCACGTAATAGTTCTCGATAATTCCTATCGACTGTATTTGTCTTGTATTTTTTATAAATCAAATTTGTATTCATTAATTGTACAAAGCTATCAACTATGTATAGAGTGCACCAAAAGAGTCAATCCTAAATATTTAGGTCCCACGCTACCTAGATCACTTATACTAGCCAAAATAAACGAAAACGTCAAGCATAACACATCAGAATTGTAGGGATTAAAGAAGCCGTAGAGAAGGTGCACCAGTGAAGAGAGTCCATGGCATATCTTGATTATGAATGAGTGAGATGCCTGTCCACGCTAATCACTCTTTTGCACAATAGAGCTCCGAATGCAAGCTAGTCATATTATGAATCCCACAATAAATATTATTTAAATTTTTGTATTGCTTCGTACAACAGCGAAAGATTTGTTTATATGTGTAAAAAATTTACGTAATTATTATATTCAGATATTGGATTAGATATGGAATTTTATCTAAGTGTATCAAAACAAGTTAATCTCATATATATTATTGTGCTGGTATCATCTTCATTTCTCGCAAGTTGATGAAATCAAAACTCGTATAATTTTTTGCTTGGTGAGTCTTATTTGAGAGGACTTGGTCAACTTATTTACAATTGTGAAAATTCTGTATATCCACTGCGCCAGATAACAAAATTATAAAAAAAATGAATTGCGGACAACCTTGTGTTAATCTATAGGATAAATGTTAGCAATTAGTTCAAATAACTATAAATCTAATTGTTAGGTTTTTCGTGTCTTATCCAAAACAAAAATAACATGCATGCCGAGTTTAAAATGTACCGGGATAAGGACATAAGCGACCTGGGGCTGAACATGTTCTGATACCAGTGATTGTTATTCAAAGTACTTGTCTGCAGTTGAATTTAGAACAGTCGTTAATTTTTCACAATATTTTTAATTTGACTCCACCAAAGTTCAATTTGTAATTTAAAAATCAATAATGGACAACAAACATATGTCTACAAAATTACCCCGTATAATACTTGTAGTAGAGTCTTCATATATAACTTAAACCTTAAATTATATGGGTAGATATTGATGGACATGGCTCATGAGTCACGTAGAAATTCACGCTCCAACACTGATAAATCACGAAGAATCGACTTTAAATAATGTTCTACATGAAGAACAAGGACAATCTATTCTCATATTTATGCATATCGTCTCCCGAAAAGAAGGATTTAGTTACTTAATATATCAGCCACTGTTTTTTTTCTCCTATTTGTATCGCAGCAATGAGATCTCTAACTGTGGTCCTCCATCCTATTCGTGCAAGTACAAAGGGTGCAATCCCCACCTGCATGTGCTTCTTTCATGATATTAATATGGTTGATTAGACGACGGTGACATGATATAGCTCGTAAAAGTCGATTTCAAAGTGTGTTTCAGGGAAAAGGGGTACAAGAACATCAAATAATCCGAGATGGTTCGGAGTGGTCGTCCCATAGTTGGCCTAACGAAGTGGAAAAGTGACAAAGACAGGCGGATCGGTCAACTTTCGAAGCGCTCCAGCCGATCCCAAGATCATTCTCGGCCCTAATATATTGAGGTCATTTTCGAGCCACAACAGAATCGGAGGTGGTAAGGGACGACTTTACTTGTCGAGAGAAAACCATCACATGGAGGCCTAATTAAGACAGAAAGGAACTTAAGAAGGAATTGCATAAAGGTGTAATGGACCTGTGGAAAACTATTAGTACGGCGCTTGCACCAGAACGGCAAGTTGCAGATAGATGTTCTGTTAGTTCTCTTTTATATAGAAATACTAGATTTATCGTTAGAATTCCGATGTTGAGTCGAAGATTTGACGGATCTGAATCCAAATCTAACTATGGACAGAATCGATTGGACTCATCGTCATCCCTAACGGATATTAAGAACTGATAATGGTTTAAGAAATTGTGATTTATTACAGTACATGAACGCTGATCACCAATGGGCGGAGAAGGTTTCATGCAATTCTTCACATTGTGCTCTTTATATGACATTAAGTTTCAGGCATTGTACCAAAGGACTAGACAGATATATAACAACAGTTCGAAGATGAAATAGGAGGAGACACCGACTTGATGCGTGTGATTTAAGACCACCATGGAGCATCGCCAGTTCTGAAATCGGTCTCGACCCACGGGACGAAGACCACCTTCCCGTCGACGATGTCACAATGAGCCAAGGCCAATGACTGCAAGAAGCAAACACAATTAGGTGAGTTCAGTGATCTCCACTCACGACAAAGATACATCTGCGGCCATACATATGCTTGATATTGCTCGACTCTATATATCAGAGCTTAAACAAAAAGAAAGGGAACGAGGTAGAAGAGAAAGATTTTCAGTGTTAATTCAGTTTGACTTACTAGAGGAGCAGGTCCTCTGACAACTCTTCCTTGATCGTTGTACTGGGATCCATGGCATGGACAGATGAATTTTTTCTCATTAGCATTCCATGGGACAACACAACCAAGATGAGTGCAGACTGCGTTGATTCCGAATGTTGCAAGGCTGCGGTCATTCTCCACAACAAGGTAGGTCGGATCGCCCTAAGGTCCAGGGAAACCAACCAGATCATAAACAAGATAGATCATAAGGAAATCAAAGGTACTAACTGGCCACCAAGATGACGGTTGCGAATGGTGATCATTATGCATGTTCTAGCTAATACATCAGCTTATTTTACCATTAGCTAAGCCAGTGAACCTCTCCTTTAAAGCAGGTATCGACTTAAAAGATATTATAACCCGAGAAGTTATCCGCCAGAGTAGACAGGTGCTTATGTACCTTCAACCCTTGTGCAAGGGTCCTGTCTCCAGGGCCGTGGGTCTTGATCCATTCGTCTGCAATGATGTCATTTCCAATGGCATCCTTGGCGACGAGACCACCTCCATCACCTCCGGACCTGTGACATTTGCCCATTAGAGATTTCTGTAATAAGGAAATTTCCCTTGGCAGGGGATCCCAAAGGATTGCAGGGTTCATCATAGTCCCAAGCAACCAGCCATATGCAGTCAACATTACTTTCATCCTTTGATTTCATCTCATAATATATTTAAACAAAGAACTACGATATCCTTGTTTCCGGAATGTCATCATCAATTCGAATCCTGAGTTGACAATACTCACCGGACTTAAGACAAGAGCATACTGATCATAGAGTTAGGCATGAGGATTTGGCCTAGCGATACAGCGTGCATAGGATTTGACAAAGTTTCTAGGTTCAAACCCAGACAAGGCGTACTTGGTGCAAAATTTATCTTCCAAAAAAAGTTAGTTAGACACGAGGACAGTGCCACTACTCTGACCTCTGATCGTACTCATCTGGCTCAAAGATTAAGCGAAAGGGATACATAATCAACAACGAAACGACCTTTTTGCATCATGAAATTCAACTGCGCATTGTGTTAGTATCTCCATATCTGACCCAAAAAAAAACCTTTTAAGACAACGTGTTGCTGAATTTCCTTTTAACATTTATAAATCAAGTTCAAACATATACCACTAGCATGTGACAATAAAACATGGGAGTCAACAGATCTCATCAGACCAACCAGGATAAAGAGACAACAAACAGAGTTCTAAAGCAAAAAAGCCGCGAAAGGAGGAAGAAAGATCAGAGATATGTTACCCAGGAGGGACAAAGAAGTAGGTGTAAGGCAGCAGCATGCCAGCAGTTGGGAGGGAAAGGGCACCAAGGAGAAGCAAGTTCATTGTCTCCCTCTTTGCCATGTCTGGAACTCTATCAGCTGGGATGCTTGTAGCCTGGCACACAATTCCCTTACCTCTTTCCTTGTTGTTCCCCACCTGTGTCTTCCCTGGCGTCTTCACAGAAGAAGCTGCATGGGTTGTGAACATGGTGGGCATCCCACTCTTGCTGGAGGAGCAACATAGCTGCCCCAACACAACAAAACATCAGTTGACATGCAATTCACGTGGTACCCTCAAAACTCGAGTTTCCGGACTAATTCAAATTCGAGTCGAGAACTAAAGTTTACCTGAGAGGGTGTTGTGACATGTGAGAGAGTGGAGGAAGCCATTGGATGATGAATTGAGTATGGTGTGGTGTGGTGTTCTATTTTCTGCTTTAATATTTTGATGATATTATTATTATTATTATTATTATTATTATTGGGAGGGAAAATAGAATGGAAGGATGTGGTTCAATTCATAACGACCACAACTGTATTATTAGATAAGGCGCGTTACCCACATCGGACTAGTGGTGGCCTATCTCTCCACACATTTTTAATTTGTTAGGCTTATTTTTTCTGAATATTTTCTCTCTTTTTAAAGTGGGCTTCACTTGGGCCTAACTTTCGAGAGTTGGTTGTGCCTGGTCCGGTCTTCCAATAGTTAGGTTGGAGTTGGATGTAGAGTGGACTCATTTGTATAGCTATTAGAATTGGTGATCCAACTGATGCATCTTCTATTAGAATTAGGCAACCGGATTAGGATTTGCATTTTTAGTCTAGATATTCACTAATATCATGTTAAAACTATGTGCTGAAAAAATAGTTGAAAAATTTAGCTTGACTAAGATTTTAATTTCTGTTCTATTTTTTTTAGTGTGGTTAAGATTATTGTGTTTTATGGCTCTTTGTAAATACATATCAAGCAAAAAGAAAAGGAGAGGGTGTGGTGACCACCGAGTCTTCCAATGACTAAACATGTATGTCTTTTCGTCCTTTTTGGTGTTCCTTCTGCTTTATCCTGGCCCAATACAAGTCAGAGTGATCGCCCATTTGGTCATTGAGTAAAAAAGGACAAAGTACTAAGGGTAAAGTGGTGTGGTTACTAGAGAATAACAATTAAAAAAAAACTTTTAATTTAAGTAATAAGAAACATAAGATTATTTAGTTAAATTTTAAATTTAACACTAACAAATAAAAAAAGTATCTCTTAACTATGTCAAACAATGTTTGATTAATATATATAAATTTATCAACAACCGAGGAACGAGAATCTAGAAGGACCAAACTTGAAGCAACCCAAAAGAGACAGAAAGTGGAGAAAAGAAAGGACATGGAACGTCCTTCGAAGGCCTTGCGTAATGATGAAGCCCTTTAAAAAACATACAAACAAAAGTTGTTTGGCTTGCCTAACTACGGAAAAATTTAATTATTGATTCACTTGCATCCAAACCCATATTTGGATTATATCGTAATCCATCGTTAATGACGAGATTTTGTCCACGTTCTCCAACCGGAATCCTATACAGCATCCTAGTAGCTGAAATTGGATTCTATGGGGATCAAAGAGGGTGCCAAGGATTAAAACTCTCCCTATATAGAAATTACGATTTGAGTCATTAGATTAGAATATATTCTTAAATATTCTGATCTAACGACTATTAATTACTAAGGGTATTTAAGAATTTTGCTCAAAATTAATAATCACCGATAAACAGACTTTATATTATTTAATTTTATATTTTATATTCATATTTTGTGAAGATGCATTTCCATTAAAGTATTCATTTTATCTTGGTCGGAGATCAGCTACGTTAAACTAGACCCACGTTAAACTAAGCAATTTGCAATACTGGCCTTAAAATCTGTCATGCTGGATAGAAGTTTTTTAATTTTTTTAAAGGAAAAAATATATTAATCATGGAATTATAAATTTTTTAAGTTTTGATATTTAAAATCAAATCTTATCAAGTCATATTTTAAGATGTTGTTCTCTTAATAATATATAATATAATAACAAGATTTCAACTCAAACTTTATTTAACTAAATACAAGTTTTTACAACGTGTACCAATTGCTCGCTTTTTGTTACAAATAACTAGAATACGTCGGTAAGACGGTAACTTCTTCTAAAATTTTGAACTACACTGGTTCGTACCCCTCCATTTTTTTTTGACAGGAACTGCATCCGGTATGTACTTAATCAGGAAAGTATACGTACAGCTTCTAAACGACAGAATTGGTACAAATTTTATGGGAATCTAACATTAATGCAGTTAATTTGTCCGTGCCCTCTTAGAGAAGAAAAGTACGTTCTTTTCTCTGAGTTTTTATACTAAAGACATCATGATTTCTCAGTCAAATGGTAGATCAAATTTGCTGTACGAGCTTTGACCATCTAAATTAACCTATACTCGACTAAAAACTACAGTTCGAAAAATTTCCAGGTTTTATTTCGGTTGCCTTGAATTCCATGTTATATGATTTTGTTTCGTTAATAAGTACGTCAACCAAAATCCATCGTTTTTGTCCATGGTCCAATCATAGTGTGTGCGTGTGTGTGTGAGAGAGAGAGAGAGAGAGAGAGAGAGAGAGAGAGAGAGAGAGAGAGAGAGAGAGAAAGGATATAAGAAGAGACTTTTTTTTAGAATTGGAGAATAAAAAATGGAGTGGAGTGGAGAGAATTATCATTTTCATTTATTTTTGCATTTACAAGTTACGTGAATACCATTGTCAAAGTTAACGTCGCGTTGCTTACATTACCTTGTGTTCAAGATTTAGGGAAATAAAAGACATTATCGTATATAGTATTAGACATTTGTCAACTCTAAAATTAAAAATTCATAATTTTTGGTTGTTCCACAGAAATGTCGCATTATGTTTTGGCTTATAAGAGAGAATCAATTAGTAATTCAATCAACAGTGTATCTATTTTCAGATTTACACTCCCAGATATTGTGAAATGTGAATGGATTTCACTTGCCTAATGTTAGGGGAATACTATCGAGCAATCATAATGAGAAGCCTATATCTCATTATGTGTCTTTACTTTAGCTGGTTGTCAGGCACAACTTTTGATCCTATATTATATTTCATTTAAAGCTATGCTTTACACCATCTGTATGCCAAATTTTGATTACTATATTTTTTTTTAGATATTTACAATGCTTTGTGTGATTGCAATGTTAATCATATATCATAGTATTACGCACAATCTTAATAAGGTTTTCACGAACACGTTGATAATTTTTCACTTAAAATATCATGTCATCAATTGGTTTTCGGACTTTTAATAGAGCTGTGGACTTAAGCTCATTAATCACGACACGAGCACAATTATATCTGCAAGGCTATTATTGATGATTGGTTGGTGGTCCAGATATAGCTGTATAGGCATTAAGGCTGCGCAATTAGTGCAAATTATTGAGCGGCTAACGCCGCCAATATTTATTGGCAATTCGATGATCGCTAGAACCTGGTAAAAAATAGTATTTATTTCAAATCATATGAATAAAATTTTTTAAAAACTTTTTAAAAATTATAAGATTAAAATTCTTTCATAGGTTGATATCACATAAATAAATATCATTCCCATTAAAATAAAAAATCAAAATATAAAGAATTTTTTGAAAAAATTCAAAAGTTATAGGACCAAAGTAAAAAATGTACAAAACCGTTATCATATGAATAAAATATCATTCTCATAAAAATAAAAAATACGAAAAATACACATCTCATTATATATAAAAAAATAATAATGTGTCACATGAATAAAATATCGAATCTTGCCGATTTACTTGAACAATCCATCAACGCCCTTGGAGCACATTTCATGACAACGATGCATTATTTTCTGTATATGGTTATAGAGACTTCTTCGTGTATCTGATTGAAGATCTAGGAATAATGATCAGTCGCTAAGACCATCCGCAGCGGCCGGGGCGTGCGGCCCCGGTCCGCCACGTGGCGGCATACCATTGGACGTGCCGCGCGCCTCGCTGACACGCGCGGCGCCTTCGCATGTCAGCGAGGCTCTCCTCGCCCTCGGGGGCGAGCAACGGATAGGGCGACGTCGCCCTATCCGATTGGGCCACGTCGCCCTATCCGTTATTTTATTTTTTTTAATTTTTTTAAAAAAATTAAAAAAATGAAACAAATCGGAAAAAAATAAAAAAATTCTAAATTCTTTTTACAATTTTTTCAATAATTTTGTCCAAATAAATTTTTTTTAGAATTTTTTATAATTTTTTGAATAAAAAACAAGATTTTTCGGATTAGAAAAAATGTGTGTGGTCCAAATTTGTTGAAAAAAATGTGTGGTCCAAAATCAATTAAAAATTCTATAAATTGATACACCTTCTTCATAAATTTTCACACCAAATCTTCTCCTCTCCTCTTCACTTTCTTAATTAGATTGGGAATATCTAATTAGTATCCTAATTAGATATAGATCCCAATGAAGAAAGTGAGGATTTTGATTGGACGGATTTGAGGAACTTTAGTCCACATAATGATTTTTTAGCTTCTAACCCTAACGTTTATTCCCAGCTTAGCCAAAACATTAGCCAAATTCGAGAGTCCAACCAAAATCCGCCAACCGATCCTCAACCTCGACCAAACAATCGCCAAAATCCACCAAGCAAATGTATCTCTTCTCCAGACGTTGATTAATTCGGAAAAAGAGTTAAGCCCAGACGAGGAAGCGATAAAAAAGTTCTTAATTTCCGAGGTGTTTAATAAGTAAGCAATGTATTAACTTTTAAATGTATTTTTTTTCCAAGTTCTCATGTAATATATTTCGAATTCAATAAAATTTCCATTTCGAAAAATTGTGTGCTTCGATTTTTTATTTTGCGTTTTCGAAGTTACTCGAAAAAATATTCGAGTCTAATACAGTTAATTGCATTTTAAACAAAGCTGAGTTGAAAAAAAGCTGATGTGGCTGGGGGCACGAACACTGTAGCAGGGGCACCACTGTGAGCTGAAAAACTGAGAGCAAGGGCACGCTGACGTGGCGCCCAGGGCACGGACTGTAGCAGGGGCACCATTGCGGATGGTCTAAATTACTGGATTTTTCGAGAGAATGCTTTAATATTTCGACCATTGTCGTCAGGACTCAAGAAAAAACTATTTTAGATTTTACTAGTGTTTCTTGGGGCGAAGATTTTATCGCCAAAATATACGGACTGTAGGAAAATAGGGATTCGTAATTTATTCATAAATATAAAAAATGTTTCTCGAATAATAAATGATGAAGTGATAATTTAGAATTCCGATTCAGCACTGGCATTTGAAGTTAATAATCTACTAATAAAAAGTTACATACCCTTTGAAAAATTGCATGAAATGAGTTTTTTTATACATAATATAACTTCATCCACGCCTTAATCTAGCGGTTACAAAACATAGATGATTTGGAAGATGTACACTAAAAAATTATCTTTACAAAATAATATAACTTCATATATTCATATATATATATATATATATATATATATATATATATATATATGAATATATGATATGGGATACTAATGCCATAAAAAATTTAAAAACTTTAAAAGAGGCTGGAAGAATCAGCATGCGATCACAATAGAGAAGAGTAATCAAGTTTATACATAGTTGAAATATAAAAAATTAGCGAATAATTTAATACAATTTTTTTTGGTAGAATAATTTAATACAATTGATTCAACAATAACTTACTTTCTAGAAAGACGAGGATCATCACTTAATCCTTCAAACGTTCCCATTGATTTTTAACCTAATTAATGAAATCAGTGGAAGTGAGTCACATCCTCGATGACTTTCGCCTATAGTGGTCAAATGGTTTGGTGCAAAGCAGCAAAATTTCAACAGAACATCGCAGGGATGTCTAATTTAATAGAGAGCAGATGCAAAATTCTTTATAAAATTCTTTATATTATATGGCTTGGTCTACGTTTGGCTGGTTAAAGAAAGAATCTTTCGTTTGATTCTCAACGACATTGAGTAATGGATCGTGTAATGTTTACATGTGGATGCAGAACCAGAGGAAATTTATTGGACTATCTGGTCAAAGTTCTAATTTTATAAATATAATTATTCTGTATTCAAACGTATATAGTCAGCTAATATATGATGAACACAATGGATTTTACTACATAGTAAGATATTTGAAAAAAAATTGATACGGACTTCCATACTCCAGTAAGGCGAAGACATGGAAATTTTCACTATTATTCACAAGTTAATCAGATTTAAATTTAAATTAACTAGTTTAATAATACAAATTTCAGTTTTGCATCATAATGTTTAGTAATCGGATAGTATGCGTGTGTTATATATTTGAATTTTAATTAATATGCAAAATATAGACATTTTTACCATGACAACTGCAAGTCATATACCGAAACTAGACCGTTTAAATTTCATAATATTTTCTCTCGCAGTGATGCCATTTTCCTGGTTGCATTGACTAAACAGTGAAAATTTGTATTCGGAGGAGGAACGTACGTCCAACGCTGACCCCATCAGCACCCACTAACCAAGAAAGATCTTATATATACAAATAAGTTATTGTAAAATTATTATACTTGAAGTGTCTTAAAATCGTTGTGTATTTTGATTGTCACTCCTTTAATTTTGGATTTAGAATCCATCACATCCCACCACTCTATTTGTGTATTTTGATTGTTACTCCTTTAATTTTGGATTTAACATCCATCTCATCCCACCACTCTATGTGAGCTTAAGGCACTTCCAATTTTATAATTTTGAAGAATTGATTTAATAAATAACATGTAACGAAATCTATTTTTTAAACGTTAAATTGCATAAAAGAATATTTGTTTTAAACTATAAATAAAAGTAAACGGGGCCGTTACAATGTTTACTCTTTTAAAATATCAAAATTCCATATTACATTCATTTATTTACAGATTTTTGAACCCCAAATTTTAGATAACGATATCGACCAAAGTAAAATATTGCGAATTATAATTTAATAAGTTTATTCAACAATGCTTACATTAAATTTATTCAACAGCGAATTATTCTTTAATTTTAGTTATAGTATCAATTCCCTACTATTTTTATTAAAAATAATAATATGAAAATATTATAATGTGAATTATCATCACTGATTAGAAAAAAAGTTTGTTTTAAATTTTAATGATTGACTCTAAATCAGTTATCAGGCTATTATCAGCACTTATTGCCAAAATATGATAAATAATGATTGGAAATAAATCAGGCCTAATCTTCGTACTAAACATGTCTTTAATGACAAGCAATCTAATTCTATCTTATTTCCTTTTAAAATATCCCATTTAATAAAAATAAAAATAAAAAAGAAGAGAAAGAAATACACACATACATATACTAAAGACAGATACAATCTCTCTTTAAAGAAAGACATGGCCTAGTTCCAAAGAGACCACAGTACTCTCAATCTCTCTCAATGTCTGATTCTCTTTTGCTTTATCCTTAAAAGACACAAACCAACAAGAAGAAGAAACCCAACAATGGAGTTCAATCTCGAGAACCCATTAACGAGCTCCCAAGAGCTTCACCTTGACTTGGCCCCTTCCCTTTTTCTTGCCGAATGCGATCACATGCCTTCCCATAATTACTTGGCCACTCTCCAGGCCATGGACCCTGACGTCTCCTTTAGGCCTGAAACCATTTCTCTCATCTTGCGGGTATTATACGTATAGTACATTATTCCATTTTGTTGTTTTCACGATGTGTTGTTTTTGTATTTTATATCCGAACATTATGATGCAGATATGTCACAAATTCGATCCACTTCTATCCTATCTCGCAATCAATTACCTCGATCGGTTCCTATCCCAGCATGGAATTCCGGTATTGATCACGTACTCATTGTTCTTCGTCATGTTTAGATTATAAATTTTTTTATACACTTCAAAATAATCTAAATTTGTCTTTTATGTTGCATTTTTCCTTGGCCAAGCAACCAAAATCTTGGGTCATGAAGCTACTCGCTGTCACTTGTGTTTCATTAGCAGCAAAAATGACAGAAATGGAATTCTTCCTCGCAGATATTCAGGTAACTGATGTTATTTTTCTTGTAAGTTCTTGTTCATATTAAATAGGAAATGCGATTTTTTTTTATTGGATCTAATTGGGTTTCTTGCAAATTTTTGTGGCCATTAATAGGGTGACGGGGGATTGGTTTTCGAGGCCGAAACAGTACAGAGAATGGAAATGGTCGTCCTCGGAGCTCTAAAATGGAGAATGCGTTCAATTACTCCTTTCTCTTTTATTCATTTCTTTATTTCTTCATTCAAACTTAAAGACCCAACTTCAAGGCAGGTCCTCAAGTCCCGGGCAATCGAAATTATCATCAAAGCCCAACAAGGTTATTATTATTTTTAAAAAATATAATTTGTCATGTTGTGCTTTCAACTACTAATATATGATCCAATTAAATTAACTAATTCTGATGACATGTCGGTGCAGATGTTAAGCTGTTAGAGTCCAAGCCATCAATTGTTGCGGCGTCTGCGCTTTTGTGTGCTTCTCATGAGCTCTTTCCCTTGCAGTTTTGTTGCTTTTGGAAATCCATATCCAACTGTTCGTTTGTAAATACGGTAAATTAACTCTTTAATTATTGATCCTAAATATAACCAAGATGGAACATTTATTTCTTGGGGAAACAAAGATTTCCACATTGCATTTTTCTTTCACTTCTAATTATATTACCCACTACACCAATAGTCTTTCTAAAAAAACCTACACCAATAATCTATGTTAAATCTGGCATGTCAACTTTTTGTATCTAGGAAAGTAGATAGTAGAGTCCGCTACACTACACTTGACATAGCTTTATTATTAACTATTGCACGATATTATAAATTTTTTAACAATATTTGTAACGAAAATTTTATCGTAATTGTATTTATTTTATTTACTTAGTATCTAAATTTATTATTCAATAGATATTTTGATCATAGACTCTTATCAAGTAAAAAATAGTTATTGACAATAGTTTCAATTAGTCAATCAATCGTATCAACAACCCAGGTCCCACTGATACATTTGACTCTAAAATGTTTCCAAAAAGGAAATAATTAATATATTTTTTAAATATAATTGACAGAAACATGTAAATTTCATTATATTGTAACAGGGAAACATGTCGGAATGCTTCGATGCAATGCAAGAGGTAGCAACAGAGGAGTACGAGTCAGTGATGGACACTGTGGTTTCGAGTTCGGATACGCCGGTCACGTGCTTGACCAGTGCGTTTTGAGCTCGGAGACTTCTGGTCCACCACTGGGTGGCCTAATAAGTAATAATAATATATCGAGGCGGAAATTGAGTATCTACTGTGTCAATCAAACGGCGGATGATCAGCTTTCTCAGGTCCAGCACTGGTTGTGATCTCATTGAGGCTGAAAATTCCGAACCAGACTCGAATCTAGGACTAGAAGTCGATTAAGTACATGTTATATACTTAGTAGTCGATTTAGTATATGGTGATGTAAACCGAAGTTATCTTATTGGGCCTCTCTCTCCTCTGATTCAATGGGCCTTTACATTTTGGCCCATTTTGGTGAGTGACATTGGTTCACTTCCACCTCCGGTCCTCCACCACCTGCTTCAGATAACAAGCGGAAGGGGGAAAAAAAAATACAACCAAAGTTTGGTATTAAAAATCATAATTCAAATTTTGGCAGAGATGACAAGAGTGATTGCTACTTTTGGATTAGTTCTTGTCATTTGATATTGACCATAATTTTTAGTCAAAATAATGCTAAATCTAATAGACATTATTCATGTAAATCTATGAATATTTAACTTTAATTTATATAAAAAACATCAGTTTGAACTCACATCCACGCGAATACAAGAAAATTTAAGAAGGTTAACTAAATTTCAGAATGTAAAATGCATTGACATGTCTTTATTTAATATGGTCTAACTAAAATTTAATACAGCAAACTGTTGTATTTCGGGGGGACCATGCACGAGGACGAAGAGGATTAGTTTCCTATGATATAATTTCGTTTTATGTTAGAGAAATTTGATGGTCCCCTACAACGTCGGCAATGCAATTATTTATCTCTATGAATCTATAGCAGGATCCCTTGGGACCTGCTCAAGATATACACAGCGGCTTTCAAGGCTATTGAGATCTCTATATTAAAATTACATGGCCTTGCTGCTGCATGCGGCAGGTGATAGGTGCTGCACATAAGGAAGAGGGACAGTCAACAGATCAATGATTTAACTGCTGTATTTAGTTGTTTGACAACTTTTCACCAAAAAAGAGTTGTTTGATCCACTAATAGTAGAAACATGTGTTATACTTGTGAGAAAATTATCTTAAATTTTCTCGCACATCTCTCAGTTATTCTGAATTGTAACTATTTCCCTTCTTTGTCTCGCTCAAAAAAAAAAAAAACCCAAAATCTGTGGAAGTAATTTCTTTAGACTTTAACTGTAAGGTTGTGTGAAAGGTACTGGAATAGTGGGGCTTCATATTTTCATCTTTGATCATCCATCTCTGGTACGTGTAGGAAAAAACCCAACTTCTGATGGTCAGCTGTAGCGCCTGTAGCTACTGGCATGGTATCTTGTCCCATATTGGACTTGCCTCATCAGCCCCTACAATTATTATTCCCCAAAAAATTACAATTATTATACTTACTCACAAATAATGTGATTCCAACCATTTAATAGATTTAGGTTCTCTGAACGAAAGAATTACTATTGGGTGAGAGAGACCACAATAATGATCCTAAAATTCTCGAATGTAATTTAATTAGCAGAGAACAGCATAATGTTGACGAACAAAATCATGAGTGTCAAGTAAATCCAAAAATAACAAAGTTGTAGTACTATATGAAGCTTTTACGAGGGATAATAATAGTGGATATAAGTTATTTGGAGCCACGAGAAACTTATACCATCTCTTTTCCCAATTCAAATTATCGTGAAATCTTTATCTTATAATATTATAAGATAAAGATTATCAATCTTAACAAAAAATAATTACGATCATCTTCTACGTAAAAGCACAGCAGAACACAAACACCAAAAATTTAATGAATAATAAATTCAAATATTAAAACACTCAATTCAAATGTATCAATACCCAATTAAAATAACACTAAATTAAACAATCACAATCAAAATTATCAAGTCTTTAAATTTTCCAACCATTAAAATCTCTCAAACCCAGCCCAAAGTCACCTATCTTTAACACATTTCTGGGTCGTATTTCTCATTTTATGTAGGAGAAAGAAGAAGATTCAACCAAAATCACCATCATTTTATCTCCTGCTTACTGCCAGTTTTTGCTTGAACAAAGCAAATCCCATAATACTACCAAGAA
>SOPF01029127.1:0-10003 GCA_012979155.1 Hypericum perforatum | reverse complement strand
TAGGTAAACTAGTTTTGTACACGCGGACTAATTACAACCCCAAACTTAAGCCCAGGGTAGTACAATAGCATGCCAGAAACAAAGGCCAGCTGAGATGTATCGCATGGAATCCCGGACAATGTTGGGGTCTGAAACAAACTATGGATCATCAGTCTCTTTCTGGATTGAGGATTTCATTGTCTGCCGACGGTCCCCAAAGCTTGTTTAAATAGTTGTTTTAGTCCAAAATTGAAAGTTTCATTCCCTTAGTTGAATTTTACTGAATTATCATGTCCCTTGCTGACATCATCATTCAATTTGATATTTTTAATCATCAAAATTGCTATTATACCCTTACATTTAAATACCGATGGAAACCCTTGTTTTCCCGGTAAGAAATGACTGAGGCCTCCAAGATCACAATCGTCGGAGTTCCCACCACATGTTGCCACCGAGGTTAGGCTGGTGGCGGGTCATCAGAGTTATCAACTAGGTCAAACTTCTGGTGCATAGTCAAAAAATGGGAAAATGTTGTTTGGGAAAGAAGATCAATTTTTTTTTATTGAAGGGTATAATTGTCATTTAAAAATAAATTAAATGATGACATCAATGAGGGACCTTGAATTTCAATAGAACCAAATTTAGGGGCCAAAATTTGGATTTTGGAATAGCAAATCCAAAACCTGACTTAAGTAAGCTTGAAGGACCTGATAGAAATTTACCTTTTTTTAAGCTTAGGTTACAGATTTTGTGGACGAGTTTGAATATGAAAGTTGGAGGAGTGTATCATTGCGTTTCATCCATGAGATTTTAATGGTTCAAAAGACTCGTCAGTTCCTGGATCATCGGAAAATATCGCCCATGCTGACGCATACCCAAACTCATATTGAATTATCTTAATAAAAAAACTCGTACTGGATAATATTTTTTTTTAGAATCATGCTAAATAATAGATTAGGCAGCTTAGAAATGTCGTGTAGTGCATGCGTGTTTCTTGTATAGCACTCGCTAGTCATATGTTTTTAATGTGGAATATTTTTTTTAGATCCTATTCTAAATCCCATTCTATTACATCAGAAATGTTCATGCCAAGAATCGAACCCTGGACATGTTATTTGAATACCATGGAAATCGTATCTTGCACCCATTGGTGATGTAATTATTGTGTTATAACAATTGTTGTGATTTTTTTACTTATAAAAAAAACTCTTAATACGAATAAATGTTAATTTAAGTGTTACCTTTTTTTTATCAGTGGGTATTTTCAACTAATGTTTTGAAGAAATCCGTACATCAATCAATCATGATGTTCACTTTGGTATTATAGTTGTTTACTGTTTCGTTGCATGACTCAAATTATCGACACAAAGATGGATACATTTTGTCATTTATTCACAATCCAATGAATGCTCTCGTTTTCCGGAAGTAAATGCCCTTTTGGCATTTAGTATTTTTTCCTTTCTAGAATTGCACTTGTTAGTTTTATGGGTGCAATTTTATTACCAAAATTTGATTTCAAACAACAGGCTTCTTGTTTCTTTTGTGCCAAAGTAAATGCGACTGTTGGACGCCGTTATCACTCTCCGTACGTTTTATCTATAAAATCCAGTTCATGAAATATTTAGGAATTCTATTTGTATTTAATTTTACATGATGTTATGTTGTATCAAGAATTCGATCCAATTCTCCATTACAGATTAACTAAATCTCTAATCATCTCAACGAGAGTTTATGAAACTACATATTTGAATGACCGAAAATCAGATATTTTATCAATGAACTAATTATATTTTTTAATGGAACAAATGAGGTGATGCATACAAGATCCATCAATCTTGTTGATAATGGTTGACACAAGTATAAAAACCATGTTATAATCTTGACAACAAACACTAAATTCATATATAATCTTGAAAATTAATATATAGATCTTAAAATCCAAATAAAATACCATATCAGACTTAAGTGGTTATCTTGGTTTTTTTTCTCTTGACGATGAAGTTTATTTTGTTTCATCGTCTCGTTGGTCGATCTTGACTGACTCCTTAGATTTTTTAGAGTTTGAGGTCATATCTAATATTCATAATTTTCTTTGCTTTAGTATCGATCTAGACGTACATAGTATGACATTTTCGTTCATTTATTTTGTGTGATGTCTAAGTTATAAAATTTAAAAAATTTATTAACAAAAATTAATAAAAAAAATATATGGATTACTGACATAACACCAACAATTGGATTAATAAAAATATAGGCTTCTGACAATTTAGTGGAGAACACTTTTTGAATAAATGTTAGGATTAAAACAGATAGACCGTCAAAGCCTTTCCTTACTAATGGGGCTGGAGTGAAAAGGGTTTTACATAGAATCGAAACAAAGTGGAACTTAGATCTGTCTTCAACTCATCATAATTTCTACGTCGTTTGATTAAATATTCTTCGAAGATTTCTCCGGTACTAGACTATTTTTGTGCACTTAACCCAGTCTCCTTTTTCTTTGATTTCCTGCATTTGTTTATTAATATGACCAATTAAGGACCGATGATGGAGCGACATAAGAAGTGTGGGCAATGTTCTCATATCAAAAATCTCATTTAAACTCATTAACAAAATGAATAACTTATGCATTACATAATTGAACGTACCAATCATTCAAAATAGAATCTAACATTATTAGATCTACTATAATTCGTTCATCTTCATATTAAGTTTATGATGGTCATTTTATACACAAGTGAAAACGTTTGAATCATTAATTTTTCAATAGAACATAAAAAATAAACCATATAAAATTTACCCATTGATAACATATCATTACAATTAATTAACTTTATGATTCATATTTGGTAAAATTTTCCACTATTCCCCTGCACATATGTGCGTCACTTCAGCACCAGGAAAAAGGCAAATGCTGTCGTAATAGAAAAACAGAGAAGCACACACAAACTACGTCTATAAAAAAATACTATTACGATAATCTTAAATTAGACTATGAGATAGTAGCTCTTGTCTATTCTGAGGAACCAAAAGCAAACAACATTTCATGGTCAACGAAGGGGTCCCAAAACCCATCAGTCTCGTAGCTAAAACTGTCTCCCAAGAAAGAATCCGTCCATAAAGGACTCCAGGGCGCCTCGACGAAGCCGAATGAATCGTCGGACAACAGGTCGTCCATGCTCGGAGTGGCCGCGGCCACGTCAAAGGAGGGATACGGTTGGTAATCGGGAGAGAGCAGCTGGGAGAGACCTTGGAGTACGTCAGGCGTATAATTTAATGGACTTGGAGGGGCGTTGACTGGACCAACTTCCGCTTCTTCTATCTGGGTTTCTTGTAAAGAAGAATTAGAAGAAGAAGAAGAAGAAGAAGTTGGACACTCCAATGGCGTTGACTCTTGATGATCATGTGCTTGGGTACTGGGTTCTGACTGCTCCACCCGTTTCTTGAGGTTGGTGTGCCAGTGGTTCTTCACCTCATTGTCTGTTCTTCCCGGTAGCTTCGCAGCAATGGATGACCACCTGAAAATATAAGAAGCTTATTATTGGTATATCATATATTAAAAAAATTCTGTTTGGTACATATCCCTCCATTATTGGGGTCGAAGCAATTTGCTTAGCTTTACATCCGTACAAGTACCTGTTTCCAAGTGAATTGTGCATCGTGATAATGATTTCCTCTTCCTCTTTGGTGTAATTTCCCCTTTTAACATTTGGTCTCAGATAATTCATCCACCTCAGTCTACAACTTTTCCCACACCTCTGGAGACCTGGTGATATAATAATAAAAAAAGCACACAGTCAGCCAGACAACTAAATTCCTTATATATATACATATAAATGTAACAATGTGATTAATTACGAAAAATTATGTCTGATCTTAACTAGTTACCTGCAAATTTAGGGAGCTGGCGCCAGTTCCAACACCCGTAGCGAGAAACATAAGCAACAAGCTTCTTGTCCTCCTCTGGGGTCCAAGTCCCCTTCTTCATTCCATTTTTGTCACAGCAAGGAGTTCTCACCATCTTAATTAAATTTTACCTGATCTCGGGTTATAGAGTTATATATGTAGCTTTGCTTATCTTTGGCTTATATGAAATATTATATTGCTCTCACTTGTAGTTGTAGTGATGGCCAGGGATTTCTCTTCATTTCTTGGAAGTCACACCTATTTATACTGCACCTGCCCGGTGCAAGAACGTGATTCACACGAATTTAAAATTTGGAAAAAGCAAGTATGTACTAAGATTAGACTCGAAGACTAATTTTATGATAATTATTTCATACTAATAATAATATTTTTGCTATTTATGGAAAAAGAAAGTTAATCAATTTAGAGCCTACTTTTCATTGAAAAAATTAGTGAAGTTTTGACGTTTGATTATATCAAATCATATTTGTGAAATTATTTTTAATTTTACGCGTAATATGATTGATGTCTGGTATGGGTCGGTCGCATGCATAGAAAGGGTCCAATGTTGAAACGAGATTCACCAAACAGAGATCCAACATTAGTCTGGTGTGGACATGGCAAGTCCTACGTGGGCTTCCGGGAAGGACGCCCGTACTCAAATTAAAGGCATTACCACGTGATCCAAGGCGTACAATCTTTATCATGCCCGTCAAAGTCAAGGTACAAAGGACTGTCCAAGGACCCAATACGTGGCTGACAATTGTAGCCATATACCTAAAGTTATTGTGATCACAGTAATAATTGCAATTACTGCCATAATACACCAATTAAGAATTTTAGAAGAATTCCAACAATACGAGTGTTTCGAGCTCTTCGATTTGAGAGGTCGTCATGCACTAAAAAAAACTACAGTAACCCATCATGGAATTATGGAAATTGATATGCTTATAATACTATGTCCAAAGAATATGAGCAAGAAGTACTTTTTCTAGGTCTTGTTATTTGACATCTTAAAATTTTTCTAGAGTGTTTCAAATATTTTAAATTCATAAAGAATTGAACATAATTTTGGTAAGTTAAACCAACTTATCTTAACTTATTACCATTTCTCATTAATGAGCCAGAACTAGTTAAGGGAAGAAGGGACTCCAAATACATTGGTTACGGTTGTTAACATTTAGATATTTAGCAAGATCCTTAAAGATACCACGCAATTGGGGGCCCAACAAAAACACAATTCTCTCTCGACCATGAACTTCACTTTCGAAAAGATGGATAAGCCAAGAATGGATGAATAAGAAAAATGAGGAAATTTACTTTTCAAGCTGATCTTAATTATTTTCCACTCGTTCCACATTTTTTTTGCCACTGTTCAATAGTTATCAAGAGAAATACGTTAAGAGCCTCATAATTCATTCTGTGAGGTCGTTATCGCAAAAATGTCCCCCGGGAGAAGTTTCGAATGAAAATAATATAGAAATTATCATTCTCGTCTAGTTCATGCCGAAAGATGATGTTGAATTCTCTTGATTTTGTCAAGGGAAACAGTAGCTTGATGCCCCTTTGGTTTTTTATGAGGGAAACTGAACCGTTGTGTGCTTGGAGTAGCACGTAGTGCATCATGTTCTTTCAACCAAATGATGTATTCCTTAGTTTAACAAAAAATAAGAGATACAAAATTAGATAACAATAAATGAAAGAGTGTTAAGAAATAAATAAGAAAAGAAGTGAATAAAAGTTTCCATTTTATCAAAGATGGATAATTATTTGAACACGATTTTTGAAATTTATTTTATTTTCTACTTTTGATCATATTAAACATGTGCATTTACCCTGAAAAAAACATATCCATTTAGAAACTATAAATATGAGGTTTACTTGTTATACATACATATATACATATATATATATATATATATATATTATATCATACTCTCTACCATAAAAACATTCTTCTTATAGTTTAAGAGGTGAAATTCTATAGTTTGACATTTGGAATTCAAACTTTTTGAGAATTCTTTGATAATTAATAGTGGAAGAGTGGTTTTCATCACGTCACAAAATCTAATTCTCGTTAGAAGATAGATCGTGCTATGTCAAGTGTTTCTTGGCTCTTTATAATTGATATGTTGGATCATTAATCCAGATTAATATTAGATTTATATGTGAAATAATCATATAATGAGTTGTCATATTGGTTGAGTCTAGTAAAAAATATAGAATAAAGTTTGGATTTTAATGTTCTTAATATGGTGTAGCCATTTAATGTGAAGAAATATTAAATAAATTATAATTTTGTTATGGCGAAACGGTATTACAAAAAATAATTTTTTTCTGTGTAAAATATGGTTATGGTCTCCGAGTTAGACAAGTCATTGTACTACTTTTTTCATTGAAATTAGTTCAAAGAAAATTGAAAATTTTCTCTCTTAATTGTCATAATTTGGAAGGCCAACCTCTTTATATGATCACAATCAAGATCTTTGCTAAGAATTTATCTACGCTTATGTATTCAATTTATTCAGAATTTACGTGGGATTCTCAATTATGGACTATAGTTTATATAAGTTTTATAAATGTATCATAACCTCTCATAATAGATATTAAGATTTTTATAGATCCTTACAATAATAGTCAGGTTTTGCGTCGAATCCCAATTTTGGTCTCTCGGACACATTTTCTTAATTTGGATTTTGTGACTAAGGAATATTTTTCTGTTCCTTTTTTATATTCAGATCTAAAGGGAAAATCAAAAGCCTAATTGAAGTTGCCATAAACTTAATGGAGAATTAGGTTTATCGCATATTATAGATCTTGTAAAATAAAGAATTGGATTAAATTATAAAGCTTCCGCAATTCATTATGGATTAGTAGATCGAACTAATTATATTAATATTGGGTGTTTTGGAATTCAGGTTTGATCTCACATGAATTAATTCCACTGGGTTTTAGGGATTAATTTAGCAGTTTATTTCTCTGGTTTTATGATTGGTTCTCGACTAAAATATTTGATATTTTCTATTTTGTAAAAATTGTTAAATACAATTTTAATTTTTATTGATCATAAAGATTGACTATCATGCACTTTTAACAGTTGAGAGTTCCTCTCAATGAAAGAGAGAGATGAAATAGTAGAAGAGGTCAAATAGAATATTCATGATGATCATAAAGAAAGTTATTCCTCAAATATTCAGAGACACTCTGTCAAAAAAATTTGACAACTAAGAAATTCTTTCTTCATATTGAGACAAAGTTTGTTGAGAATAAAAAAGTTAAAATTGACATACTCTTGACAAACTTTATCTCAATGAGATATTAGGATAAAGACAACATCAGAAAATGCATTATAGAAATGTCTCAAATAACTTCAAACGAAAGAGTTCATCTCTGAATGAACTCATCTCTTATTGTGTCCAAGAAGAGAAAATGATGAAGTTACATAAGACAAGTGTTGCTCTTACTCATAAGGACAAAGACAAGAAAAAAAAAAGGATGCTGCAGATACGACATAAGAAAAGAAATAACAAAAGAAAACTAATGAAAATTATTATTTCTTTTATGGAGTTGAAGGTCATATAAAGAAGCAATGTATTATTTCTTTTATACTATAATTAATTTAATTTTGGTGTCTAAACACACTTGGTAGATAGATTCGAGTGCTATTACTTATATAAGCGTCAATACAGGACAGAATTGCCTAGAGTAATATTGAACTACTTATCTATGTGAGCAATGACAAATAAGTTGAAGTTGAAGCGATAAGAATATTTAGATTATTGTTAAAGAAGTGATACTATTAGTATCTTTTAGAAGTATTTACGGTATCATCATTTAGACAAAATTTTATTTCTATTTTTTCAATGGAAAAATTTAGTTAAGGGACATCAAGCCACTGTTTATGTTTCCATCTGAAAAAACCAAAGGGACATCAAGCCACTGTTTCTTTGAAAAATTCAAGAGACATCAACTTCATCTTGAATGAACTCGACGGGAATGATAATTTCAATATTCTTTTCATTCCAAAATTCTCCCGGGAGACAATTTGACGATAACGACCTCGCGGAATGAACTATGAGGGAAACGTATTTCTCTTGATAACAATTAACAGTGGCGAAAAAAAAAATGTGAAACGACTGGAAAATAATTAAGATCAGCTAGAAAAGTCAAATTCCGCATTTTTCATTCATCCTTTCGAAAGTGAAGTTTATGGTCGTGAACTATGTTTTTGCTGGGCCCCCAATTGTCTGGTACCTTCATGGAGCTTGCTAGCTGTCTGTTTTTGACCATAACCAATCTATTTTTGGACTCCCTTCTTCCTTAAACTATTTCTTGCTCCTTAATGAGAACTGGTCATAAGTTACAATGAGTTGGTCACATAAGAAAGTTCAATTCTTTATAAAAATAAAAGATACGAGACATCCTTACAAAATTCAACAATGTCGTATTCTGAATATCAAGATTCAAAAAATTACTTCCGCTCACATTGTTCGGACATAGTAATGTAAGCATTTCAATTCCGTTCTGGGTTAATGTAGTTTTCTTTCGAGTACATGACGACCTCTCAAATCGAAGAGCTCGAAACACTCGTCTGAATTATTCTAAAATTCTTAATTGGTGTATGATGGCAACAATTGCAAGGAATACTGTAACCGCAATAACTTTAAGTATTTGGCAATAAGAACTTGGGACGTGAAATAACTACATTATTATTACAATGAATGCTAACCAATGACTTGGGGCTTGTTGTTACGCCAGGAGCCGTCGCCCCAAGCGCTAAAGCATGGGTATTTTGTATCCATCGAATAAAAACGGGTTGTAATTGTATAGCCGTATCGGAAAACCACCCCAAGGGCGCCTTCGGCATCTAGGGGTCGCAGACCGATCATAGAACGTGGAAGGTATTAACTTTCCGCTCTCAGTTCGCTTCAAAGAATCATACCAATTTTCAAGACTAGAGTTATCAACTACTCAGCCATCTGTCACGAATAAACTGTAATTTCTATCACTATAACACATGAGCGAAGATGCACGACAATATACAGGTCATTTGTGAGGCAATGGTTTCGTCCTACTCCAAGTAGTTTAAAAATCCGTGGAGCTTTTTTTTACTAGGAGAGCATGGATCAATGTGTTTCAGGTTAATACGGTCTTGCATTACATACTTTGTGTAATATTCGAACTTATTATTTTCGTTTCATAATATGGAGTAACATTATCTCAATCTACTTATATATAAATTTAATATACATAAAAAAACATACCGAGAAATTTATTTTGTGCATTACATTGGAAAAGTGTGATGGATTATATAACGATAATTGTTGGCTACGTATTGGTTCCATTAGTAAAAAGTCGGATAGTCCACGTATTGGTGCATTACATACTTTGTGTCATATTCGGCCACGGGGTAAGCATTTAATTTGAGGACGGTAGTCCGATTGGAATGTGATATTATCCATCTCTGTTCTCGTATTTTTAATGAATAAAAAATTATAATCTATCTACTTCTGAAAACTTAAAGTTGGTTGACCCCAATTGATCACAGTTACAAGGCAGAAAGCCCATGTGGATGATTAGAGGTTACACCGTCCCGTTGTTTTTGCTAATGAGGAATCACTTTAATTAAACGTTAACTAAATCATAAACAAAGAGAATAATCCACATGATGACGTATGTGATGCGACACAGTAATTAATTAAAGCAATTGTCAATAAATGTACGAAATCTGCCCTTTGGGTTCCCATTTGACCTTCTTACGAAGAATGAAATAAGAGACAGAGTATGTACGTGAAACATGACATGACATGAATGCACGAAACGAAGAAGTCTTGAAAAATCTAATTTTGTCCGGAAAATCTAATTTTGTCCGGAAATTATATTGATCCATCAAATCTTATAAATCAAAAGTCAAAAATGCCATTTGAATTGAAGAAGAAACATGCTCCAAGCAAATAAATTTCGGCAAAGTCCATCTTTTAAAGCCAATTGATGTGCTAATTGGTTGTCGAATCATGGATTTTCTCTTCCACTAGGCACCCACCTATAGGATTAGGCACTATTTTACTACAAGACCTCAGTGATGTTTGCGTTTCCACGACAAGTTCTTAATTTTTTTTTT
>SOPF01029126.1:0-93801 GCA_012979155.1 Hypericum perforatum | reverse complement strand
TAATAATAATAAAATTTGCGTGAGGGGATCGATTTTTAGTTTGGAAATATGTCATGCGGAATGCCAACCAGTCCATCCATGAAGCTGACCGGTTCGTCCGCCGCCTCCCCGTGGTTGTTGTTGTTGTTGTAGTGTTTGATCTTTACCTTTTTTTTTGTCTCAATTAGGGTTCAGTGAATTGGGTATTTTGAATAATTTGGAAATTTTTTAAGACTGATATACATGAACATTGCAGCAAATATATATAGGACTGGTTGTGAACTGGGAAGGATCTTTCGACATTATGTGACCAACTTAATTCAACACTATTGGTGTTCTAATTATGACCGATGAGATATTGGTTAAACATTAATGTAGGCGAGATATTGGTGTTTCTTTTTAATGAGCATATTTGAAATGAATATTATATATGGATACCTTTGTCTCAGTTTTGTAATTCTTCATTTTTTAAAAACAAGATGCAAGGATCAACCATAAAGCAGCAGTCCAGAAGATGAATCTGCTGCATGTCATTTTTAGGGGTTTTTAGAAAGTAGATTCAACCTAAATCTAAGCAGTTGTAAGGTTGTTTATGTAAAAGTAGCCAATCAATTCCCAAATATAAGTTATGGTTCCAAACAGGAAATGAAATATGGATTCTAGTTCCATCTTCATTATAAATTAGAAATGAAATTCTTTTCCAGACAGAATTTGTTGCAAAGAAAGAAGTTCTGGTCAAGCTACATTTCTCGCTGTCTGTACTTCATTCTTATATTTTCCATGCGCGTTTACTAACTGAATTACGATCTTTCGTTAAATCTCTTTTGAGGTTCTAAATGGTCAAGTTTTATAGTACCGTTGGTAAGTTAAACAAGATCAATTATGATCTTTGGTTAATCACTTGCATGATTTTGAAGTGGGACATCTTATGGTGGAAACTAGAATGTACATCTTTTCTCTTATTGAAATATCAAAAAATTCAATAAAACAAATAGTACCACCGGCACAAAAAGATTACAATAAAATTAATCGTAAGAAGATGGTCCGAAGCTGTAAAAAGATGCAACTTGAAATACCTAGATCGTGACTGGCTAGAAGCCTAGAACTATACTACAATTATATCCACACCCATTGCTTAACTAAGCCACGATACTGGGTCATTTCCCAACTGGAAAAATTCCTCGAAATCCAAGTTACCATCGATGGCGATCTCGAACCCACCTCCAATCGGCGAATTGGCGACAGAACTATGTGCCGATACGATGTCCGTGAGCCCCGATTCGGACATCGGATACGCATTATGAGCCATCCCGAAGCCGTCCATCTGATACGGAGACATCACCAGAAAGTTGTCTTCCACCATCGGAGCTGTCTTGACGAAGACATCGTCAGCTCCGATGGAGGCGGGCGAAAAGGAAAATGGCTGGAAGATATCTTCTTTAGAGTCCAAACCCTCGATTTTAACTACCTTGTTAAGTCCATCTTCGAGGTGATTAAAGGGTTTCGGTGTTGAATTTTTGTTAAGTGGTTGGTCGGTTTCGTTGATGGGGAGGAGGGGGGACTTTGGTCGGGTACTACAAGTGTGCCTGCCTCTGTAGGTGACCTCGTACATGGTATGGTCCTGGTCCGATCTTTGGACCTGCTTCATGGCTAGACAGCCTTGGGAGTCTCGGTGAGTGCACCTGTAATATCCCCTGCAATATAAAATACGGAAAATCAAGATTTAAACTCGATACCTCGTGTTTAAGTCAAAATAATCTTGTTAGTTAATTTTAAAATTTGTTGGTAAATTTGTAATATGTTGACATGAACTTAGGGAACAAGATAAGATTGCAGGAACAAGAGTTATGACAATCCTCGCACCCAACCTGCTGCAACTTGGGGAATTTATTTTCCTGAATAATATGTACCTCGGAAAGGACATGAACAGTTTCCGGAAAACTCAAATCATTTTTTCTCCGAGTGGTTTTTTTTCTTTCTTAAACTGGTATCACGAATTCTGGCCTCACCCTATACCAAAATTAATTCCTTTCACCATCATCACAGTTGCAGGTAAAATTATTCGAAAAATAATATTCTACACTATATTAATTATATGCCAGTTATTATCAAACTAGGTGAGCGGGATCAAACTCAACGTCAGGGAGCACTTCTAGAGTTCTACTCTTTACCTTTTGAGTTGAGACAACAAAACAAGTAGAATCTATCCATTTATAAAATTCCAAGCTAGCCAAAACAACGCCTAGGCTAAAAGTACCAATAATAAATAAAGAAGAAAAATTGCCCATTTTCCTCACCTGGGAAAATTAGATCCCAGAATAGATTTTTGGCCGTACTTTCTCCAGCTATATCCATCGTCAAGTGGACCTTCTAGCCCCGTCCCTGAACACACTTTCACTTGCTCAGTCCATCTTGGCTGCGTCTTCCTGATAATACAACAAACAAATTAATCTCATAAAACGGTGCATATGAAAATGACTCTAGACATTTAGTTATCTTAAAAAATTCATGACTTGCATCAGATTAGGTTCATTTTCGAAGTAATTATTTAAAAAATATATATTTTCAAAACTTACTTCATTCATTAGTTCGCAAAAAGTAAAAGATTTTAAATAATTTGACCAATTCAAAGTAATATATACTCTTTATAAATTGGTTCAAGTAGTAAACTATAAACTAACATTCCCATTACCTCCTCTTGGTAAGATCTCTAGAAAAATGGCTCTTGGGACCAGGGTCAGAGACGTCGCTCTTGGGGCTAACGTCGGCGAGAATCCGTGGGGACTCGCCGACGAAAGCACCCTTATTGAGCAACGAGAGGGCTTTCTCCTGGTTATGGAGTATCTTCTCGAGAAGAAGCTGGCTGGTCTCAAGTGGAGAAGCAGGGTCACGGCAGTGGTTCCTCAGCTGCTCGGCTAGTTCCTTCCCTTGTAAGACAATTTCAACTAGGAGGCTACTACTCTTTTGGTCACAGAATTCCACTGCATTTTCCATCTAAAATTTTGGAATAATAATAAATATTGGAGCTGAGGCCAAGTGGTGAATGCTCAGAGGTTGGGGATTGGGATGGGGATAATATATGATGAAATTTTCTGAGAAATTTCTAATATTTAGAGGTGAACTTAAAAAAAATAAAAATTGGCCGCGTTACTAGAAGAAGAGGAAGCTGGGTTTACTTAGCTAGGAAGTTGTGTGGAAGATGGTGGGAGCTGGGATTTTATAAGAAGGGCCCCGAGGAAAAGACGATTGTTCTTTCTTTCTTTTTTTTTTCTCTTTTCTTTTCGTACTTCTGGAGTGCAAGTTTGGTCCAAATTTTGACCATTTCAAAGCAAACATCCCACGGTACCAAGAAGAGTTAATTCTGTGATACTCGTTACATGCCGAACAAAGAATTTCAAAGAGTTGGTCTATAAGTAGTAAAGTAACTGTTTTTTCAAATGTCAAAAGAATTGTTTTGATCTAACAAATAATTCTCTTTGACTATTTCGACTATTTAAAATTGATTTAATATTAAATATTTTTTTAACTATTCAAATTATATCCTCATTTACTCGGACTTATATTAATCCCTATTTATCACCATGATCTTATCCTTATTTAGGAGTCCAGGAATGGAGATTTTTAATTGCTGACTTGGTCGATTTTACCTCTAGAGCTTTGTCTTTTTTAGAAGACTAGAGTTGTGTCTTGGAATTCCCCTTTTGGCTAAAATTGCTGCAAAAATCTATATTTTGACTGATTTTTACACTATGTAAAAATCTAATTAGCAAAGTTATTCGTTATTAAATTATTCCAAGGGATTTGGCAATGTTTTGTAGTGTTATCGAGTTACATCTATTTTCTTTCTTGTTTTTTCGTAGAGTTTTTTTGTCAAAGAATTTTTTGGTAGTCTTCGATTATAACTCGCACCAACCGGAAAAGTCAACACTCGTATAGGGGGACATTATTACAGATGTTATGAATATTTATACTACTATATTACTATTTATAATTTAAGAAGATCTACCTACCAAGAAAGTTAAATCCGTGTATAACCCCAATACCAAACAGCCAAATCGATCTCTCTTTCTGGGCCTTAACTATGGAGGGCCAGTAGCAAAGCGGAATAAGCACCGAAGATTCATAGTTGGAGATCTCGTCTATCTATTGAAATGACCTCTTGTCTTGCTTGCTTTATTATTCTGACTTCTTAATACCAAATGAAAACCTTTTAACCGTTTAAATCTATTGGACCTTTTTCCTTTTCATTCTCTGATATATGTGGGTTTCCGAGTAAACATCGGAATCATGTCTCAAATTTTGTAAGCATAACTTTTATTAGTGGTTAACTTTTTTTCAAGGGGTTGACCTTTTTTTCGAGGGCGATGGTGATGTCCATTGTTGTTGAAACTAAACCAAATTCAAAAGCAACTCTTTTCGTTTATCATTCCATAAAATAATTAAACTCTCCAAAATCAGTTTTTTTCTTCCGATAAGTGGATTGCAGACGGGTTAACTCAGGTTTAGACAATAGCTAGGATTCCGAATATTTTTCCCTTGATCCGAGACATTCGGAACATGTAATGAACATTGATACAGTTGTCTCTTTGGCAACTACCTATCGTACTTTGATCTTCCCATTAAGACCTATAACTAATAAACAAGTGGAAAAAAGTAATGGATTTTCTCGATAAGTAAATATTTCTAATAAGTCGGATAATACGTACAAGTCATAATACTTGGAGTCATTAGTTGTAAATTAAACCTCTTTGAACACTGGTTAGATTTTGATTGTCTTTAGTGAAATGTTACTTTGATGATTGAATCTTATGGCGGGGCTAGGCCCTTTTTTATATACAAATCAATTTACCAAAAAAAACATACAAACCATAATAACTGATTTCTTAAGAGAAAATGGGGTAGATGAGTCTTCCCTTATCTTGCAAGCAGATTCAATTTTTATGCCAACTTTAGGATGGATGGTGTTGGTGATAAACTTAAGGTTAAGACCATTATAGGTGTTAAAGCGAATTTAATTTACCTAAATGAAAAAACATATTCGTTGACAATTATTTATGGTAAAAATAAAATTTTAATTAAAAATATATTCTTGAGGGTTTAAATAATATTATAGGTGACATTCAAAGCAAAAAATTATATTATCCGCGACAATTAATAAATGAAGGTGGCAACTCGGGGGAAGGTTCTATTGCGATGCAGATGACGTAGTTTTGGTGGCGTCATGTTGTGACTTGTCCCTTTGTTTACGCCAACGTTGATGCCTTTGCTTTGATGGATCGTCCAAAGGCCCTCGCACGCGTTCACTCCGCGTCCACCCGTTAAGGATTTCCATTATTATTTAGTAATAACTAATGCAAGAGAAAAACAAAGAGATTAATTTGTTTATTGTCATATCAGAATTTTTATATCTTATGTACAAATTAATTTTTGTATAACAATTATAATAAAAAGCTTACTGCACTTGTAATGACCATATTATCATAAGATGTTGTTTCATCCTTCATAATATAACTATTTTTTTTTGTGAAAAAATATAAGTATATTTTAACTACGTGAAAATGGTCTATAGCAAAGGAGAGTTCCCCGTCTCTTTGCCAAGTGAGTACACAACAATAAACCGCGTAAACATATTTATATTAAAATATATGTTGTGATTAATAACATCTGACATGATCAATGTACTGAATTGTTAAAATTGTAATTAATGCTGGGATTTGGAGAACCATTTGACCTTCTGGGTGGGAGTGGAACTGTGGAAGTAGGTTTCAGAAAAAATTATTGTTTTGTCGTCCAATTTACTGAAAGTCAGTGGAAAGAAATTAGAGCATTCCGATTCTGATTAATTGGGCGCTGGACCATCTGTTATTAATAGAAAATATTTTTTAGTGATAATTGCGAGCCATGAAGCCCACACGTCGTGGTTCAATTAGCATCCGAGTCAAGAAAAAGTGGAAACTCCAGAAAATAGATTCAAAGCTGAGATTAAGAGTTAATTGTACTGAAGCTTTGAATATTTTTTAAGGAGTTTGATAGGAGTTTATTGATTGGAGTTCGCTTATGTTCGTGGGTTTGCGGTTTGGTTCTATGTAATAAAAAAAATAGTTTTTATCTGGTAATTGAAACTTGAAACTACTTTGATAAGTTCTATCTAATTTCATAAGGAATTTTCTGAGAGGAGCAATATAAAATTACTTATAATAAAAAAAGCTTTGAATTTTTTGGAAAAAGAAATTTTCGGAACCCATAGGCCACAGTTTACCTAAAAGTTGTTTGGAGCGCTTGGGGTGGTATTCCTTATCTTATTTTTGCTTTTTTTTTTATATTGCGCATCGCGACCCCGCAAGGGTGAGCTAACTCCAAAAACTCGTCCGAAGCATATGGCTGCTCGGCTGGTTAAATGCTATTAATGAAAATAAGAATTCATTGTTCTTAACAATAGGGCCAAAAGATATCTAAGGGCTTGTAACCTAGTGGTATAAGATGTTGTCTCTTTCAAAAACACTCAAGGAGGTCCAAGGTTCAAACTTTGGCAAGGGTAAAAAATTGAGGTGTTTACTTATAAAAAAAAACAACAGGGCCAAGAGACTTCTTGGTTCAAAATATGCAGTTACAAATAATCCAGCCAAAGTATCATTTTAATATTTTATGATAAAAACGTTATCATTCGAATTAAATCTCAATTAATTATCAAGTGTTACACGAGCTGCACAAACACAGTAAATCCTGGCCAAGTTCCAAAAAATCGAAGTGGACGAGCTCCCAAAAATCACCGCTGGTAAGCTCCTCGCCAAATCTGAAACCCTAACAACGACGGCGGCGACCAAAATCAACACGAACTTATCCCTCCTCATGTACGAGTTCCACTCCTTTGCGCCTCGAGAATGAGGATCCCTCCTTCCATTGGGCCCCACTACCTCTCTCCTTAATTTTTTTCCTACTGGAAATTGGCTACCAACTCTTATGTGGTGTTTATTACATCATGTAAAACTTTAATTCTGTAGTTTTGGGGTTATTAATGTTGAGCTCGTCTTTATGTTCGTGTTCTTGCAGGTTATCACGAGGGAGTCGCTCTTATCGGCGCAGGTTGTCGGAAATCAGTTTTCGATAGTCCATTGCTTGGTTGAAGAAGATGGGTGATGTTCTTGTTGGATTTAATTTGACAAATAGATTTGAAAGAGTTTAGTTCACCGTTAGTAATATTTCATATAATTAAATCCAGTTTTTATAAGTCCATTTCAGAATTCATCAGTTATAATCTATCAAAGATTTTCGTTATGTGTGTTAATTACTGCGACTCATGTTCCCCCTTTGACCAATAATAATATAGTTAGTTTGAATAAGATAAATTCCAACTGGCAACTACTACAAAGACGTTTACTCATTAAAATTTATTAATTTAATGCTTGGGTGATTGTCCGGTAATTCGTACCTTAAGCGAACCACTTAAAATATCATATAGTAAATTTGTAATTTGCTAACAGAACGCGTTTAGGCAGCGTGGGATCTGATGTGTAATTATTTATAACTTCACCCCAACCAAACAGTATTTAAGTCATATAAGGAGTTCATAAATATACAAAGATCTATTACTTAATCTCGGACATGTATAATATACGTGTGAATATTTAAGGTAAAAAAAAAAAATCTTACATCCCGTGTTTGTAGTCCCTTTGAAAAGGTATAGTGAAAAGTGCTGGTTTGGGGCAAATTCAAACGCAAACTAGTTCTTTTTCCGATCCAAAATATCTATCGTGTTACTTGTGTGAACTTTTAGCTATTAGATCGACGACTTACGTTTGATCATCAGAAATTAATGTCCACGTTACCCTTGGAAAATGCTTCCAACATTATAACATGAAGCATCTAATCTAGTGCTATTTTGATGTCAATTGCACGTCAACGAAATATGTAGCCATATAGAAACCGTAAATTTGTCTACAAAAATATCTAGAATTTATTAAGGAAAAATAATAAAATTCACATTTCTAAGAATTTTAATATAACTTTTAAAAAAAATCAGAGAAGTGTATTTAATTGATGAATTTTGGGAAGTTCCTGAAGAATTTCTAAGCTATTCATGGAATCTCTATCTGGGACAGACTTGTCATACTTTTTTATGTCAGTCGTCCATATTCATCACACTTTTTTGTTGCTGGGTCTTCTAAAGTGTTTTGACTATAATTGCTAGTTAGCAATAAATTTTTTCTTAATAAAATAAGAAAAACTTGCACTCTTTCACTTGGTTCGATTTTTTTTCCGAATGTCACTTGTAATTGTTAGCTAACAATAAATTTTCTTCGAATAAAGTAAAAAAAATATTGTTATTCCAATCGATATGATACTAAGAATCTATTTTCACCTTCAGTTTTTCATTCTGGATCTTACACCGGGACTAATTTTAATCTCATTTAAAACCTAAGAGTCTCGTAATCTCAATAATCTTTGAATCGAATAAGTTAGCGGGTACCAACTTTTTATCCGACACGGAAACTCAATGTTGAAACAAGTACGAGTTCGTCTGTTACTATTCTTCCAGGTTTGGACTTTGATTAAAGAGTGTCCTTAATATGGGCAGCATCTGGTAATTTTCGCCGTTTATAACACGTTGGAGTAATCCCTTCTGAAGACAAAACTTGGCCGAAACTAACGAATGGCCTGAATTGAGAAGCCAAAAAGAGTTTTGGGCTCGAAAGGACCGCTACCTTTCCATCGTCGCGTCGTTTTCTCGACTTTCTACATGCAAAAGCGTGTGGACCCTTTCGAAAGATGGCCATGTTTTATATTTTATCTCCAATGTTAATTACTTATTAATTAGATTTCAAAAAAAATATTAATTATTTATTTAAAAAGTTTTGTTATTATTTAAAATATATAATCCTCAAAAATTAATTCATTGATGTTATAGGTTTTTGGATATTAGGAAAAAAAGTATAGGGCCTATTATCAAGATACATTTCTACAGGAGTAACAAAAAATTATTTATAAAAAAATTAATCCCTTCAAGGCGTTGAATACACATTTTTCTCCTTAAGTGTACTTTAGAACCAGCAATGATATGTGCGAATTTTGTTATCCTAAACCTTGGGCCTTTCAACTTTGGATTTTGTGCTTCTCTCATAGAAAGTTTCAAATTTTTTTTAGTGGGAGAGGATTGATTCATTGATCCACCATAAATGAGGTATAAATAATTATCATTCTAATCAATAGACATTGATAACCAGATTTTGACTTTGAATCCTAAAAATCAACAATGTTATATAATTTTTTGAATTTTTTTATCCCATTTAAAAATTACATCCAATTCAAAATTAAAATAATCGTTACAGTCATCTAGTAGAGCGAATATCAAATGATATAAGCAAAAAATAAATTACAGCCATTTATAGATATTTTTTAAATATAAAATTTACATCTAACTACACCTTAGATTTTCATCAAATTATGTTACACATTGTATTGTGGGGCTAAGTGCAATTACCAACTCCTCCCAAGTACTCTGTTTTAATATGTATGCCAATTAGTACCATAAATCATCTAAAAAAATTATTACCATCAAATCCAAACTGTTCCTAGAAAAGTTGGTTATTAGGATTTCTGAATAGAAAGTAGTATAAAGTAAAAAAATAATAACGCCAATGCATTTCTCCGGTATTCCGAGTGATATATACTTCAATTTATTAAGATACTCTTTGAGCCTTGACAAATATAATGAATACTATTAGAAAAGTGGTCATCTAAATATGATATAAAAATGATGTCTCGAGTCAGAAAATTTGGGAAGTAAGTTCAATTTATGTATTTTTTTTAAACTTTATTTCAATTTATAAATTGATTATTTTTTTAGTGAAGTCAATTTTTATTTTTTAGTAACACATACATTCAAAAAATATACATAATTATAAAAAATATTTAACCCCCACCGCCACCTTTGAATGTGGCTCAGCTACTGCTGATAATAATCAGTGCCGTGCTCGACCCATCTCATACCGACTATTTTTCCTTTTGGCCCAATCAGAAGCCCACATAAGATCACTAAAAAAAAGAAGCCCACATAAGAAGACCCACTGGCCCTCGCAGACTAGGACTCTCAGGGCCCATGGGCTCGTTCCCGTAAAGGCCCCGTGTGTCGCTTCTTATTGCTTCGGGCTTGGGCTATTTCCTCGGGTCCTCGAAATATGAAAGACTGATAAAAAAGTATCTGAGTCTTTTAAGAATGTAATAAAGTTAAAATAAATTTATGAAAATTTTGCCAACTTTGGTACAACTGGAAAAAATTCAAGCATCCAATTCTACCCGAAACAGGGAAGCATCTGATTCCACCAAAAGAGTGAGTAAATTAGCCGAGTACTTTTCGTCGAAATGTCTATTATGTATCTGTGAGTTGTAGCTCATGATAGCTCCAGCATTTTACATTTTAAATAATAATATTACGATCCATACTTTTCAATAAAGTTTAAAATATACAAAGAAAGCCTATTATTAACTTAAAATTTGAAATTTTCTTATAAATGTCAAATCGTTATCTGTGATATCTCATTAATGATATGTTTAAAAAAATATTAAGTGATTTGATTGCATTGTTATTATCATCAAGTTGCACCTCATTTCCAAACAAATATCTTGAACGCCCTTGGCCAATTTTTTTTTTTTTAAGACGGGTGGCTTCATAAAAAAGAAAATGGTGCGTGTAAGTGAAAAATAATTATGATGACAAAAGACGATGATATGTGGAACTAATAAATCAGATATGCATTGTTTCCACCTAACAACACTTGCACAAAGTGTTAGTAGCGATGAGCTATATTCTTAGGTGTGCACGACTTTTCCTAAATAAGTTCATACATGTGGACTTTGCGTGGAATGCAATAAAATTATATTATATAAAACTACTTTATCGTAAAGATTTTGGTTATCCTCGTTGGATCACATCTTTTTCATTGGAAAATAAAAAGAATAGATGTTAATGAATCACTTGTCGATAAAAATGGTTTGTGATGTGCAAGGATAATAATATGGAATACTGGTTTTATTGTTTTGGTTTAAGTAGAAAGTTTTAAATTTAAGATTTTGAAAATGTAACAATTTATATATTTATTAAAAAAATATTATTATTATAGCCGAATTCAAATCTGATTTATCTTTTGTTATCCATGACATGAAAGAGGATGATGATCTCACGTCTTCGTTGAAAAATAAAATAAAGGCAAGGAGCGCATTACCCACAAAGCGACGCTATCGTAAGACCTTGCTCAGCAGACCTCCAAAAACTATGAAGCCAAAAAATCGGCCGACATACTTATCAAAATAAATAACGGGACAACATTTATTAAATGTTATTTAATTCAAGTCTAATGAACTCACAATTTCGTCAATTTGGAGAGAATCGATAACTGATAAGAGATCCTCGCAATTCTGATTCGGGAATTATATATATATTTTCACGATGCAGTGCAACATGCTGTCTGGCATCTGATGTTGATGCCTTGCGCTGAAGACAAAACGGGGTCCAAGTGGGGAGGATCTAGGTGCGAGGTTGTGGGCAATTACCCCGCTTATTTTTTTTAATAATTAGCATTTTTTTACTATATATTCTAATTAAAATGAAAAATTAACTTTTAATTTTGTAATTTATATACAAATTGAAACAAAATCTTTAAAAATTAAAAAATTGAACACAATTCTCAAATTTTCTGACGTCATCCTTGGAAAAGAGCGGTAAGAGACTAATTCAGGACTCAAGTGGCTGTTGCCTGTTGGTGCTCGCTCGGGATTCGCCTACAAATTAAGTTTGGCCCGAGATCGCCACATAGACTGTAAAATTTCATCGTTTTGTGTATATGAGACAAGTCTGATAAATTTTTTAAATTCTGTTATCCTGAATTGACAGTATGTTACAGAAGATTAGAAATCACATAAATTAAAGTATTAATTTGAAATCAGAAAACTTAAAAACAAAACTGAAAAAATTACAGGATAGTAAATTGCAATTTTTCCCGTCCAATTTTGCGGCTGACCTATCACGGGGTTGCCATGTACCAATATAACATCTGGTCTGATATTTGCAAGATACAGGAGGCAAATCCTCGGCTCTTTTAATATGTTTCTCGGCAACTTTAGGCTAAAATTGGGATGCGGCAACCGATTTGTCTTTTGGACAGATAATTGGTTCGGTGAAGACACATTAAAAAAGCGCTGACCCAAATAATATTTGTTATCTACCCAAAAACTGGCAAGAATTAAAGATGAACGGTGTAATAGAAAATTTTTCATCAATTTTATTACTATCGAATTTACGAGGTGTTAGTAAAATTCAATTTCGAATTTTGGTCCCCCAAAATTTATTTTTGTACATTAAATTTCTAGGAGATAGACAGATTTTTCTATTTAGTTGTAAATATTGCTTTATTTATAAAAGCAAATCCATTTACCACAAAAAAATCGTTTCTAGGCGACAATTTCTACGCACCCAATCGATCGATAACAACGTTCTGGCCCCTCGGAACAAAAGTAAGAGAACAAAGGGGGAGAAAAGACAAGATTGGTCTAATATCCATCACGAGAAAGGCCATGGCAGTTGTTGGAGATGATCATGGGTTATGTATTTTAGGTGTTATATTGGGTATATAATTATATGGTGATCATCATTAAATATGATGTGTGTCTATCTAGTATTTTATGTGTTATTTTTGGAAAATTGAATAAACCGGGAAAATGGTAAGATATGATATATTAGTGATTGTATGTAAAAGAAATGTATGTATAATGTTTCAAACAACAAAAACCAAAGTATATTGTAATTTGTATAGTTTGGGGAGACAAGACGTACACGACGCCTATTCTGAACCATTTTTAAATCGGAATTCTAAACCCTGTTAAAAAATAGAGTAAAATATAGCACAAAATCAGATTAAATATATATTAAAAAAAATCAAAATATCGGGGAAAAAAGTATTATTCTACAAAGACTTGAAAGCGACGTCGTTTGGTCTCTTGCTTCTCCACCAGAGGAAACAGTTGGCTTACCTCCATCCAGCACCAAGCTGCCTTTGCTTTGACTTTCTTATCTTCTTCTTCTTCTTCTTCTTCTTCCCCTGTCCTCTCTCTCTCTACGTGTCGCTCTCGACCTCCCCCTCCGACCGCGTCCTCCCTCTTGTCCAGGTCCGCCTCAGCTTCTCATAATTTCTCCCACCCCTTGGGTACTCCGATTTTTATGGAGATTCTAACATGGTATCAGAGCGGGTTGATTCCGAATTTATGTTAATACGTTTGTTGGTTTTTTTCTTCGGCAGCAACTGCAGGTGTTGTCGTGGACTAACTAAATGGAGGAGCTAGTGGAGGAAGTGGGGAAGGAGAAGTCAAATCCAAGGGAAGGGGGACTAGGGCCGTTGACCATGGACTTCAACATGGACCCAGAGGAGGCATCTTCCTGGCCGTTGGATCACCACCACGTTCTCCCTCAGATCACTTTCTCCAACCCCATGTCCCCTCTCGGGTTCCCTTCCAATTCGCTCCCTTGCTCCCCTCTCTGGGCTTTCTCCGACCACGAACCCGCCGCCGCCGCCGACTCCCCCGCCGCCCTCCGCCTCTCCGACTACCCCGTCTTCTTCACCTGTTAGTCCTCCCCCTCTCCCTCTCTATCTCTTTGTCAGTATCCACCCGAGCCGATTGATCTGAATTTGAGTTCTAACTCACTAAAGGAATCTGGTTCAGACACCAGGCTTTGACCTTTCTCTTTCTAAAAATGGAAACTTTCTAGAAATTCGGACGTGGTTTCTTTTAATTTTTTTTCCTTCCTTGGGTTGATTTCTTTCACTGAAAGTCTTCTTCTTCAGTGAACTTTTTTCTGGGTGTGTACGAATTGCTGTGATTTGGGTTGGGGAGATTCTATGTAAAGATTAGTTCTTTGAGGTTGCCTTCTCCTCCAATCGAGGGTGGAGAGAAGAAAGAATTGATCTTAGCTAGAGCTGAAACTAATGCGGATGTTCACTTGGTGACGACAGGTAATCTGATCTCGTTAGGCGAAAAGCGGCCGGTGGAAAAAGATGAGCAGAAGAAAGTTGCTTCGCCGCGCGTAGGTTGGAATCCCATTGAGAGCTTGGATGGGTTCTGTGTAATTAAAGAGAGGATGACACAAGCATTGCGGTACTTTATTGAGTCGACGGAACAACATGTGCTAGCTCAGGTTTGGGCTCCCGTTAGGAAAGGAGGAAACTGCAGGCTCACAACTCTAGGACAGCCATTTGTCCTTGGCCCACAAAGTGCGGGGCTTAATCAGTATAGAATGGTCTCTGTGATGTACACGTTCTCTGTGGATGATGAGAGTGATGGAGAGCTCGGGCTTCCAGGTCGCGTTTTCCGACAGAAGTTGCCGGAGTGGAGCCCGAATGTGCAGTACTACTCCAGCCAGGAATACTCGCGACTGGATCATGCGCTTCATCATGATATTCGCGGAACTGTGGCTTTGCCAGTGTTTGAGCCTTCAGGGAAGTCCTGTGTTGGTGTGCTTGAGCTGATAACGACGTCCGAGAAGGTTAACTACGCACCTGAGGTTGATAAAGTCTGCAAAGCGCTAGAGGTTGGTTTTCCCTTTCTTCTTCAGATTGCACGTTACTTCTCCAAATCATGGCTAAGACCACGCCAAAGCTGTTTGTCCCTTAACATGGTTTATTTGTTAGTATATAGTCTAATAGGGAAGCAGTACACTTGAATTTAAGTTTGTCCCTTAACATGGTTTATCCTCTTTGCAGGCAGTAAATTTGAGAAGTTCAGATATATTGGAGCATCCCAAAACTCAGGTGATATGCCCTATACTACTTATTAACAATTGTGACCCCCTAAATAGGACCCACTCTGCTTTCATCTCTTCCCTCTTTATTCTCACAGATGTATACTTGATACCAGATTTGCAATGAAGGTCGTCAAAATGCGTTGGCTGAGATCTTAGAGGTGTTGAGGGAGGTTTGTGAAACCCATAAATTACCTATGGCACAGACTTGGGTTTCATGCATGCATCGTAGAGCTCTGGCCCAAGATGGGGATCTTAAGAAGAGCTGCACTAGCTTTGATGATAATTGCAATGGGCCGGTCTGCATATCTACATTAGACGTGGCATTTTATGTTGTAGATGCTCACATGTGGGGATTTCGAGAGGCTTGTCTTGAACATCACTTGCAATTAGGTCAAGGCGTTGCCGGGCGGGCCTTTTATTCACACAACTCATGCTTCTGTCAAGACATTACACAGTTTTGTAAGACTCAGTACCCCTTAGTACACTATGCTCGCATGTTCAGACTTACGGGCAGTTTTGCCATTTGCTTGAGGAGCAGTCATACTGGAAGTGATGACTATATCCTGGAATTTTTCCTGCCCCCCGGCATAAAAGAGTTCTATGCACAGAAGGCTTTGTTGGGATCTATATTGACTACGATGAAGCAACATTTACACAGCCTTGGGATTGCTTCCGGGATGGAACTTGATGAAGAAGGATTTGTCGAGATTATTGAAGCATCTACAAGTGGAAAACTTGATACTGGACTCGAATGTGTGCAAGTACCACCACAATCCTCAAAGTCCTCTCCTAAAACTAACTCGATACCAAATGAAGAATGTTCTATTCAGCCTCAATCTTTGAAGCATAAGCTGATGGTGGAGGTTGATGCAGTTGATAATTCAAGAAAAAGAGCTCATGCTAATGGGAGCACTACACCACTTTCCAAAAATAAGGAGAAAAGGCCGCATAAGAAACGTGGAAAAACTGAGAAGTCCATCAGTCTTGATGTTCTCCAGCAGTATTTTGCTGGGAGCCTTAAAGATGCCGCGAAGAGTCTTGGTGGTATGCATGCTAAAATATATTTAAGTTCTTTTTTCCTCATAAAACATATACTTTTTTATTTATCTGTAATGTTTTGGTTGAAAAAAAAGATTTGTGTCATTGTTCTTTTGATTGTGATTATCAAGTCGTTATTTGTGTCTCCTGTGATCTGAATTCTGAAGTTCTTGCTTTACACCTCACAGTTTGCCCTACCACGATGAAACGCATCTGCAGGCAGCATGGTATCTCCCGCTGGCCATCTCGCAAGATTAACAAAGTGAACAGGTCACTTAACAAACTGAAGCGGGTGATAGAATCTGTTCACGGCTCTGATGGTGGATTGTGCTTAAATCCTATGACGACGAGCCCACTTCCAGTTGCTGTTGGTTCGATTTCCTGGCGTTCAAATGCTAATGGGTGCAATCAACAATACTCACCAGCATCTAGACCCTCCGAACCTTGTGGCGATGAGAATGGCTCGGGTACATGTAGGACTCCTGGAAGTGATGTTCGGGCTGGAGTTGAAGGTATTTTTCCTGGATGTATAGTGCCAGAATTGGATAAAGCCTCGAGCAAATCCAGAACGGGGGGTGGTTCACGGGAAGAGAGTGCCGGGAGTCCAACTTATCATGGCTCTTCACAGAGCAGCCCTTCTAAGGATAACGCATCAAAAAATTATATTCATGAACAATGTAAAGCAGGAGGCTTGCTTGAGCTTGCACGATCCAACGGGGAACTATTTCTCTCAACTGATTTTGCTATTCAAGATGTGTTTATCATAAACGAGGTACAAGAATCGTTTGGAGGAATGCTAGTGGAAGATGTGGGAAGTTCAAAGGATTTGAGAAACCTCTGTCCTTCTGTGGCAGATGCTAACTTTGACGAGCAGCTTCCAGAATCTAGTTGGACGAATCCTCCCCCTCTGGTGGATCTGCAGCCGATGCAAAATGTTGCTCCTCCGACGATTGCAATGCAGAATGTCAGAGGTGCACAAGAAATGAGGAGCATAACAATCAAGGCAACATACAAAGAGGATATAATAAGATTCAGGCTCTCCCTGGGTTCTGGGATCGTGGAATTGAATGAGCAAGTGTCCAAGAGGCTAAAGCTGGATGTGGGTACTTTCGACATCAAATATCTGGATGATGATCTTGAGTGGGTCCTAATAGCATGCGATGCGGACCTGCAGGAGTGCCTTGACGTGTCAGCATCGTCGGGAAAGAATATGGTCAGACTGTCGGTTCATGACCTGAACACAATCCTCGGAAGCTCCTGCGAAAGCACAGAAGGATTATGACCGAATTGTATGTATGTCAAATCCAGGGGTTGTTAATCTTATGTTTTGTCATAATCTAGAAATTATGTAGTATATGATTCCTGTAGAGTTCCTTTAAAATATAGGGATGCCCCAGTAGGTCATTTTGTTAGTGAGAATAGGAGATGGTGGGAGACAAAATGTTCTGATCCTTTTATTTTCTTATGAGACATTACTTCTGGTTCTTGTACTTTAGACATTTAAAGGCACCTGTTCTTAAACTGTTTTCGACCGAGATGTGTCGGCTATTCGGGTGTCCGAGCAAAGTCTCTTGAAGAAAGAAGATGCTTTGCAGTTCTCATTTGTTGACTGCAGTCACTTTGACATCATCAACGCTGAATCCTTTTCATGTGTTATCAAAGAGGTAAGCAAAATCAGTATCATTTTGGATTTTTCATCGTTATTCGTCTGTTATAACATAATTTGTGCGAGCTGACGGAATTGATTCTTCATTCTGCTGTCAGCAGGGCAACTGCAGTAACACATTCGTGATCGAGCAGAAAAGAGTGATATCCGGAGGACAGATCTGGTCATCAGCATCAGTTAACTAATGGAGGTGAATCGCATGCCAGCGGACATACAATCCTGTGTGTCGCCAGTGATCATGCAGCAGAGGTAGTGAATACATGTTTTCTCGTTCACAACGCGATCCGACGGTTCGATACTTGTTCAGTTTACAGGTACCTTCACGGTCAAATCACAACAATTTCAGTACATGTTATATAAAAAGCAACAATTTTAGTGTGTGTGAATCTCTGCTTGATGCATTTTCGCCATGGGAATATGAAGTTTTCAATCCTGACCTGTCTTGATTCATTTTGTCACCTGGCCTAAGATTGTGAACCTGTCTTCGGTTATCCATTCAGTCAGAAACTTATTCCATCAAGTCCTCAACATTTATTGGAGGAACATATTTCATGGAAGGAAGTAAAATGTAAATTGCACCTTTGGTTCCTTGGTTTGGACAACTTTAGTGATAATTTTTTTGGGTCGGGATATGGTTTTTTTTTTTTTTAGTTCTTGAGATTTGCCTGAATTTTCTCAAGTAAATCTAAGTCACTTGAGAAAGCATGGGTGCAGAATTTATTCCATCGCATGGCTTTGCGGATTCTGGCCGATTGTTTACATAATATCAATTTTCCCAAGTATACCACCATGTGGTTTTATAAATAGTTTTAAAAAATGTGGTCAAGTTGAAAATACCATTGTGAATCGGAGTGAAAAAGTATACTAGATTTGGGCATTAATTTGTCAACTTTGCTAACCGCCAGAGATTTGGGCATTAGAACGAAGTATTGATCCAAATTTTTTTGGTTTATTAGGTTGGACCCAAAAACAAGGATCGACCATAATTTTGCAAAAATCTGTATTTACATTTTTTTTCCCCAATTTCTTCTTTGACCTTCCACTTCGACTCCAACCACTATCGTTCTCGGGTTTGTTTCACTTCTCTTTTCTCGTTGAGAAGTGTCTGGGTTGTTAAGATAGAGGATTTGTTTCCATTTCTCTCAACCCCCACACTACTAGAAATTTCATGTATGCAACATTTCAGGCCCTAGTGCTCAGAACCTAATATATCAAAATTTAACGCTTGTTATAACTAATTGTACATACCTGAAATTAGGGTTTGGGGGTTGCTTAAGCAGAGAAAAAAAAAGGATAGATATGAAGTGGAAAAAAGGAGATTAGAGATGAGGTGGACAAGAGGAGATGAGAATAAAAGAATAAAGGTAGAACCATGAAATAGAGGAGGTGGAGTTGAAGTTTGAGGATGGATGGATGGGCGAAAAAATAACTTACACATGGATGTATATCTATTTTTTAACTATAAATATATAAATAAAAAGTATCAGTTTGATCGATAATTAAACAAGTCAGACTAGTTGACTTATGACCCAGAAAAAAAATGTTTGTCGCTTTTTATGTCATTTTTTAAAATTATGGATTTGGATTAATTATTTTTTTTCTTTTTTCAATGCATTTAAATCATTTAATCTGTAGATTATGATAAAAGTTGTTCTTCCATGAAAATACATGTAACGTGCTATTGGTTGGATTCTATTATCGCATTGTATTAATCTAACACAGAGATAGATCAGTTTACAAGTGGAATTTAGACAGATCAGGAAATTATATCATGAGATTTAGATTTGGATTTGGAATGTGGAATCAGAACCCTTTTAGACCAATTGGCCAAGAAGGCAATATCGCATCTCTGTCGGAAAGAAGGAAGATGGGCGCTCTCTCTTTTTAGAAAGCTGCAAGAATATCTGCTTCGGCATCTTGTGCGATGCGAGAGCACATTGGGTGGGGCCACGACAACAAGTAAAAGAGATATGGACTTCGGTTCGTTCCTGCGTCTACTTGGACTGGTTGATGGATATATGCTTCATCTCAACCAATTGTGCCTTGTTCTCCTTTTATTTCAAACCTACGGTATGGTTACACTGTTCATCAAGCTTTTACCGTAATTTTGGGTCATGCTTCACTATTGATTGAGAATATTTTTGTTTGTTGTTGATATGAATATCATTAATCAAATTAATTAAATATTTTTTTAACATTTCTTAACTAAATATCACACACAATATTATCCTCGAGATTTGTTATGCCTATATGGTCTAGAGTGTCGCTCTTTGAATATTTTACTTTCTGATAATTACTATAGATTAAAAAAGTATGTTTATATATGGATCCAATTGTCTGCTCTCCCCTCTATTAACCATAGAAGTTGTTTCTCGCATTAGATTATTGGAAGACGGAATTAATGGAAGATGAGTTTTAGAACCATTGTTTTTCTTCGCTGTACAGACTGTACGTGGAAATTTTGAATAACTCAGCTTCGAAATGATATCGAACAGATAATAGACCAACATGATCCGATCGTTATGTGACTCGAACATATAAATCTGTAAATCACTTGATCGAGGGGTAAAGGCTCATGAGCTGGAAGTTGCACAAAAAAAAATATCGTAAGGGGACGTAGAAGTATCTATAACCCTCGATGTAATTTGTTGAATTTTTGGTAAAACAAAACTTTTACTTATAAAAAATAAATAAACGTATCATCTCGAATTGTAAAAGGACGTAAATACATTTAATAAAGACATCTCCAATTGTTATGTACATATAGGAAAAATGTTACTATCATTTTATTTCGTAACAAAATTTACTATCATTTTATTTGATAACCTAATAATTGTTTACATACAAGATGTTTAAACCAAAAATATTCGCCCGAGAAAACCGCCATAATTGTTGTGAGTTTCTTTCCGATGCTAGTGGCGCACTTGATTTAAAAAGTAACGTTTTCATAAACTATAAAATAAGAGACGCAGCTTTCATAAGCAAAAAATAGAGAGTTTTTCTTGAGAATTAAGATAGATTGATAGTTATCTTTTAACCTTTTGGCCACGTAAAAATGCTTGCTGTTCATAATTTATGAGAAGAAGATAACAAGAGTGGGACCCTACGTAGATTCATGTGGGATTTCATGAAAATATGTAAGCTTTTATGTTCACAAAAGAAAAAAAGTCACTTAGAAATCCATGTATCGGTATTATCAGCAAATCATATGCTTGATGTAGATAGTTTTCAGATGTGCTTTCATGATTGAGTTGAATGTGATGATTAATAAAGACAAATTTTTTTTTTATAACAATTCTTGTTCAAATATCTCAACCTCGCAATGTTTATAGCTGGATGCATTAATTGTTATGTGTCTCTGAGGTTACTAATGAAAATCATACCATGAAAAAACTACCAAATCATCCCAAAAAAATCACCCAGCCAATTGACAAGCCTTAGAAGAATCCAATAAGAGAGTAATAAAAACCACTTCCCGCAATACTTTCATCTAACTAACTAAAAATAAATAGAAGAGCTGAGCTACGCAGACACAACAATGAAGGTGCAAAAAATGACGAAAAAGAAGAGATTGAACAAGAAGAAGGGGCACAATTTCAGGATGGAAAATTACAACTAGGTCCCTAAGAGAAACGTTGTTTTCTACGATTGGCAAATCCGTCACCGTGTCTCATTATCCAAAACCTCTCTATCTCCTCTGCTTTGCGTCCTGGAATACGACCCGCGATCAAACCCCATCTGCCACCAAATTTCACCCAAAAATATTCCATCAGTTTCATAATTTCCAATTTATTTTAAACAGATTATGGAACACCCAAAAAAAAATTGAAAAGACACGTGGAAGTAAGTTTCAACAGTTCTAAACAACTCTATCATACTAATAGTTAATGTAAAAATTTTCACACACATTTTTTGACAAATCTATCGGATCACTGTGAGATTTGACTTCTTTTTTTTTTATAGCAAGTAGGCCCAATTTATACTGACTGTAAGCTGCCCATGAGTGAGTGATAAGAATAGTAAGTGGGGGCCCAATAGGACTGGTTCAAAACCAAAATATTGACTATGTTGCGGTAATTTGCCAACAACAAATAAAAGGGGAGTATTCAACCAGTAAAATTTGCCAACACAGGAAATAAATTGTTAATTATAATTTGTTTCATATCTAACATTAAAATTTGGACTAGTATAATTCTACCGTTGAGAGGAAGTACTTGTGGGTAATTTCTATATCCGTTCGCTTACAGAGAAAGAGCGACATATTCCATATATGTTGTTGCTCTTTACTAATTTGGGGAGTCCTCCCAATCAATAATTTTACCTTCAGTAACCGAAAATTTTTACTATGTTTTCAATGTCGGTATATTTTACTGATCAGAAGTTATTTTTTTAAGGAAAAAAATTTAAAAAATGGCGCAACATTAAATAATAATAACAGTAACTCTTGTTTAAAATTCAATCACCATAGACACTTTATCTAATTATCAATTTCATCTCCTTGCCCAAAAAATTAGACTTAATTTCTGCCTGAAAAACATGCCCTGATTTTTTAGGAAGTTGTATATTTTTTTGTTATTTAAGAAAGTTTATTGTAGACACTTGCTCTTACGATATAAAAAAAAGCACCAAGGTGTCACGTAAGTAAACACTTGCTCTTACGATATAAATATAAAACGTGAATAAGATTATGATATAAACTCTAGAAGCGTAACATAATTTACTTATTTAACGCCATTAATATTTAACAGAAACATTTGAGAAACAATAAGTGCTACTCTTTAAAACACTACTATTCTTTGATTTGGATCTACAATATCTTCTTTATCTTCCTTTAATTAAATATATTCAGGGGAATTCTTGAAAAATTGTACATTCGCATTAGATTTTCTTAGTATTCTATTTGTGATATAAATATATCAAGTGGCATCTTCCATTGCAAGTTGCAACATATTTGTCGTTCAAGTGAAAGCTACAGTTTCTTTTATCCAAACTCAGGATAACGCGGCATCAAGCCATTATTGTTTTTATAGGGGTAGAATCATTTCATTAATCACATAATTTGTCCAGGACAATCAGTAAATATCAAGACATGTAGTGGATCGAACCATTCGTATATTTGAATAACAGTAAACTTTTTCTTATAAAATTCTATATTCCTTGAAAAAAGACACGCTTCTGTACCTAGAAAGAATTTTTTTTTTCCAAAGTACCCAGAAAACATAATAACTGTTAGGAAAACCAAGAGAGAACGAACGGGGGAAGAAACCATAGAAGACTATAAATATTCGACGGAAACTATCAAGAAAATAAATTACATTATAGATATCTATAGTTGAGTTCCCAACGGTGACCAGTTTTAAAAATAATTTCATGGTACTGTTTAATTGTTATTTTCCATTTCTGGGCATTTTTAAGAGCTCGAGACTGCTCCTAAAAGAGAAAGTACCTGGCACCAACGAGCTTGTACATTCTGTAAATGAGATCTTCTTCTTGTTCTGTCATGTTTATGAACTCCCATTCCAAACTGCTCACCTCTGCCAGATAATAAAAATGTTTATGCACAAATTAAGCCAAAAAAGGTCTTTATAATTAAGCCCATAAACTAATTATTCTTGAATAACAATGTTAGGGCAACAAAAAACGAAACTGAATAAATTATAAATGAAATTATGTCGTAATACCTATATCCATATGACCCAGACGAAAAAAAGATATACATGCGAAAGTTTTGGTTCGTTTACCTTCTGAGTAGCATTTATCACAGGTTTTGGGTTGCTTGCGGCGACGCTTATCCATTTTCAACTAAAAATAACGAAATTATGAGTTGGAGAGATGGGTTATAGTTTTATTTTATAGGGGACTGGCTAGTGAGAAACCCAAGTAGAGAATTTATGTGGGTTGATCATGCAAGTGATGAACCCACTTGTACTTTGGTTGAAGGGATTTGGGGGGCCATACATAAGTTATATGGTTGGTTTCTTATGTTAATTATATGCAAAAAATGGAAGAGAGAGAGAGAGAGGGAGAGAGAGAGAAGAGAGAATTGATTCATGTGGTGGGTTCAGGAGGAGGAGGGAGATGATGATGATGATGAGCCTAGGGATGCTGAAGAAGGCAGCGAACTACAGGTCCTACCAAACATACAAACTAAAACATGTTTGAGTTGACTTGTAGTTGTTCCATCATCCCTTAATTTAACATTCGGACGGACCACAACCGTCACGACAAAGGTCAAAGCTACACCATCTGTATATTTAATAATATCATATTTTAAAAAATATTATCTCGAATTTGATTAAACAAAATAATGCTCTTATTAATTGCTATAAATACTCTAGGGTGGTTGATCCATTGTTCCATTACCAGTGTGACAAGTTCTTCTCATCAATTTTAAACGTCGCTGTAATAATAGAATCTAATTCCGATGTCCGATTGATATATACATATTACTCCGAGGGGCGAACAACTTTTTTAGTTAGAACACATTATCATTGATGATCTTGGGTAAATTTTTAGAAGGAGATATTGGGTGATTGTTCCTGATTTTTCACGACTTCGTTGGCTTTGCTCCACTTGAGCCACATGCTCAAGGCTGACTTACGTTTATCTTGGAATTATTTTTAATACAAAATTTTATTTTATAAAATAACAACAATAAATTACTCTGGCAGTTAGCTTTTCGAAAATTAAGATTTGCTCTTAAACACTGGTCAATTCGCGAACAGCTGATTTTCTATCACTACTAATTTTATTTATTTTCTATTTTAAATTTATTTATAGACTTACCTTATGTTCTTTCTAACGCACTTCAAAACTTTTCAAAGGTGTTTCTTTTCAGTAAAAAACTAGATAGAATTTTGACCTCTAAATATCACAGCGGTCCAAACGTTCGACGTCAATTCAAATAGACAAAAGTCTATTTAAAAAAAAAATTCAAACTGAGTAACTGACAAAGTTCTTGGCTAAAGCTATTTTGGATAGTACAAGTTTGGTGATTAATCAAAGTTCTAAATAGAATATAATTTTTGAAATTTGTGAATAATTTTTTAATTATTAAGAGCGTGACTTACGTCGACAATTGCAATCTCGTTATGATACCATGAAAAGGAAAATAGTAAATATATTATATGTTTTGTAATATTTTTAATATATATACTTTTAAAATATGCTCGAAATTGATGTAATTACTTGTTTACAAAATTGAAGTTTCTCAAAACAGTAACGTCTTTTTCGATACCAGGAAGCCGAGAGAGCTACCTAACGTCCATGTCATAGATGAATCATTTTCAAGCTCAAGGATACGCTCTTAATAAATGGAACAATAAGATATGGGCAGTTTCATTAAAGAAACAAACTATGTGGGATGACAATTAATAAATTAAATGCACAATATAATTACTCTATTGGTTCTTGTTCCTAGCCCCTCCTTCCAACCAAATTGGATTCCCTGTGGACTGAAAAGGTAGTGTCCCCATATGGGAACTCGAATTTGGACCATTCGATTAGAGTTAAAACTTATCCAACGGTTAAAAAACATATAGGGTTATTGTTGTCTTTTACCCAAAGGGGAGTTGCCTCTGAGCAGTTAATGACCCTTTTTTTAGCTCCATTTTCCCAAATGAAAACGTTCCATCTTTTTAGCAGCTCATTATCATAAATAATCCTTCTTTTAAGGAAATTTAAAATTTAAACAACTATACCTAAAATCCACATTTTACTAAAAAAAACTCTCAAAAGAAAAACAATTATAATTTCAAAACCTTTGTTTTACCCACGCCTTCGTTTTGCAATTATAATTTCAAAACCCTTTGGTTTCCAAAATGCCGTACGTCCATAAAACCAGCAAACCAATAAAACCAGCAAACCAATAAACCAGCAAATTTATAAACCAGCAAACCAATAAACCAGCAAATCATTAAACCAATAAAAAAGCAAACCACAAACCAGCAAATCATTAAACCAGCAAATCTATAAACCAGCAAACCAATAAACCAACAAATTATTAAATCAATAAAAAAGCAAACCACAAACCAGTAAATCATTAAACCAACAAATTAATAAACTAACAAATCTATAAACCAGCAAATCTATAAACCACAAACCAGCAAACCACAAACCAACAAACTAATAAAAAACCAAACCACAAACCAACAAATCATTAAACCAGCAAATTAATAAACCAGTAAATGAGTAAACTAACAAACCAAACTGAGAAAAGTAGAAAAAGGTGGGACGTAATTAATTGAGGGAGACTAATTAATTGCTAATTAGGTACGACATAATTAATTGCTAATTGGGTGGGAAGATAATTAATCGGGAAATAATTCAAAATAGGATGGTTGTTACAGAGATTATGGAGAGAGAGAAATCAATATAATTTTACTAAATCACCCTTTTTAATTAACTACTTTCCTTTAGTCCCCATATGGGAACTAATAACTAGTCCCCTCCAAATCCACTCCCCCTTCCAACACATTCATTCGCTCAATTCTATATTACACATTCATTCGCTCAATTCTATATTACACAGGGAATTAAATTATGTGGATAAGGGAATCATTGTACTGAATTGTCATCGGGCTATGAAACTCACGGCAACCGTCCGATCCAATTAACGTGACATAACAAAGGAACAGTATCAAGACAAGTTCGGCCAAATACAACCCGACAATCTCACAGAAATAATTTATTCACCAAAGTAAGTATCACTCGACGGAAACTGGATATGATATGAATGTTTGGTAGGACAAAGCAAGGTCAAAGATAGAAGAGGCCAAAGTTAGCTCCAAAAGTTCCTATTGTAATTATTATCGTCCACGGCCAGTTTTGACCAAAAAATGAAGTGTTAAAAAGAGGGAGGAATATTTTCACAACCTTTTAGATGAACTACCTTTGTGGTTGCCGCCATTAAAATGGACGTAAAGTTGCTCGCTTTTAGGACACCTTCACGTAGGGGGTGAACGTTTGGTTCGAACCGGGTCATACCGCCTCAAAATCGAGAACCGTTTGATAGGAAAATGGAGACCAGGATAAAATTAAGTGGGGGGAGAACCCGGTCTAAAATCATACAATTTGTTGGTTTGGTCAAGAACCATATAAGCTGAATGAATGGAAGAAATATAAAAAATGGTAGTTATACAATTTAGATGAACAAAAAACGTCTTCTTATGTCAAACAAATTGTCTTTGAAATGCAAACAACTTTAATGAGCTTTTGACAATACAATTTTGATTTAACCATCTTACTAACTGTAATATAATTTAGTTCAATTCTCTTTGCATTTTAAGTTTAATTAAAACGGAAAATCAAAATCTAAAAAATTAAATCCTAAGTAGACCAATAGAATATAAGACCAAGAACATAAATCTGATTTGACTCAATTAGATTGTTTGATTTGACCAGATTTTTTGATTTGACCCAAATTTGAGTCAATCCAATACTTTCATGCCATTATTAGCCTTTACGACTTGATGTATCGGATTTTTTATCTCCTCGACTGACCGCGCACTTTTCAGTTTGCTTTTTTCCTGGACGAAAGCCACTTCCTTTTTGTCGTTGGATGTTTGTCCAACTAACCCGGTTTAAAAGATCAAGGTCTGCATTGGAGGCTGGAGCATGTTTTATAGGTGGCATTTTTATTATAGACCCGAGCACTATCAAACTATACAGCTAATAATTTTTTAATCTTGGTTTTATATTCGTAAAATTTCCTAAAATTTGTTTAAATATATCTAAGTTTTTTTTACATGTACCAACTTGGTAGTTTTTGAGACTGTTTGCTGCTGGACAACAATCTCATCTCTTGAACAGTAGTAAATAATCAGTAGAGCCATGAGCTGGATACATTAGCATCTATACCAAAATTTCAAACCTCAATACAGCAATCCAAACCTCAACAGTTGCTAGTTCTCTACAACAAAAATCTTTGACACACTGAACATGTAGTTCCGACATTAGAATCTACCGTGAAGCTTCTTACTCTTTCGGTTGGAGGGAGAGTTTTTACAATAGCGTTGTCATCAATTCTTTTAGAGTGTTTGATCTCAGTACAGATTGGCACCAATCAAAGTTAATGAACTGTTCTATTTCCTAGTTTCTGACTTACCTAAAGATAAAAACAATGTGCAGTGAACATCTCTCTCGAATAGCTAGGCAACCATGGATCTCGGTCATGATGAGCTCAGAATCTCACCAAGGTTGCCCCTTCCCTCCAAGACGGCGAGCCAGCTCAAAATCCTTTTTCACTGAGATTATGAGAATGATTATTCAATAGGTCTTTTGAATTCTTTTCTAACATGACATGGAACTACGATATATGATTGGTCTGATTACACCTTTTTTGAAATTTGTAAGCTAAAAATACAAATTTCAGCGAATGCAGAGGATCATAGACACCAGAGTTCTACAAATTCGTAGTGTTAAGATTGGGCTCAGACATCAGAGCAAAACACATGACTTTGAGTGAGAGAAGAGCCACTGGTCTTCAAAGCATAAAGATCAAACACTCATGATTCAACATAGTTATCAAGCAAACAAGTTAATCATCAGCAATCTTAATAATTCATAAAAAGGCAATACATGATGGCAAATGTAATGTCTTATAATATCAAAATATGTGGCTAAGAGCTGTAGCTAACAGCTATAAAATTCAAACTCTAACCATGAAGTGTCACAAAATTATCTTATTCCTTGAAGGTAATATTTCATCCGAACAACTGCTAACATAAAACTTAAGATCGACCGAAGCTAATTTGTAGAAGATGCCAGAAAAAATAGAAGATGCAAACAGGAACCCGGTCTGACTTACTTAATGTTACTCGTTTCGCATGAATAGCACAAAGCATCCCATCTTCAAACAAGCGAACCAGAAAATCCTCGGCTGCCTAAAAAGACAAAGAATCTCAGTAATGCAGAATCAAATGGTCACCAGATGTATTTGTCTTGCAAATGTAGAATAAGGTGAACCAAACCCACTAGCTATTTGAGACTCCATAAGACCAAGAATGCAACACTCACAAATTGTTACTTCACTGATCATACATGGATATACATCAGGATGTAGATATAAAAGATTAGATCCATATTTCTGCCAGTTAGACAGCATTGTGTGTAGCAACACCATACCTTCAGAAGCATCAGTGAATTTTCATCTTTACAACAACTGCTCATAGTAAAAGATGCAGGAAGTATGCATGATGTTAGCTTTTTTCAATGGTAGGCACTTCAACGAAAAAGGGAATTTGAGAAACTCACGATACCTCCTGAGTTGCTAACAAAGCTTCAGCAGTCCAACGATTAACCTCGCGACTAAATTCCTGGGTTATCATTCTCACCTGTTAAACAGTCCACAACTTAGAATTCATCAATAACCATAACAACAGTTACAACAATTATAGACATTGTAAAGAACAATGACACCAACGCATAGAGTTGAAAACATTCTAGGCTTCTAAGGAACACAGATAGGACAAAGAAAGAAACCAAAATGCTACCCCCTTTTGTTGGATGTTACAAGAAGCTAGAAAGAAAGAGCAGAAATGGAAAGTGCATCCGAAAGGTAAGTAGGTAACTTCATAAATTCGTATACCAAATAATCTAATATTCACCGGAAAATGTAAGATACTCGACAGAGCACAGTTTCGAGGTAGACAACATAAAGCCAATCGTGAAGAGCTGGAGTTATTTATTACCCAAAAAATCGATGAAAGTGAGCCATTTACTTCCAAGGAAAGGGGTAGTCTATGTACTTACCAATCGAATGAAAGGAGCAGCTGGGATCAACAACTTCACCGTCTTCTGCAGCTTCCGAATTTCGCGAAGAGCTGCCATTCCTGGCCTGGCACGATACTTTCTCCGCTGAGTTGGCGTTCGAACCCCCGGAGCAGCATCAGCAGCAGCTGAAAGCCAACAGAAGAAATAAGCACAGGAAATCCACCACATTGCCACTCCATTCACCTAAAACCGACTCGAATCCCTAAACCAGAAGCAGAAATTAGCAGGAAAATACTAACCCCGGGAAGACCCTCCCTGTTTCTCTTTTCCTCTCGTAGTTGGCGTTCGAACCCCCGGAGCAGCATCAGCAGCAGCTGAAAGCCAACAGAAGAAATAAACACGGGAAATCCACCACATTGCCACTCCACTCATCTAAAACCGACTCGAATCCCTGAACCGGAAGCAGAAACAAGCAGGAAACTACTAACCCCGGGAAGACTCTCCCCGTTTTGCTTTTCCTCTCGCAGACGGACTCTGCCAAATAAACCCGAGTTCAACTCAACTCGAGTACCAAAATTAAGGGTTTCCGGATCATCGGTTAAAAAAGAGAAGTGAAGAGGTTACCGATTTGGAGGGAGTCGCCGGTGCAGCTGCAAGACCATTGCGGATAAGAAAAATAAGCATACAAATTGTTGATACAAAAAATAGAGAGATAACCGTTAGGGTTTTGGTGCTCCACTTTCCCCGTCAAACAAAAAAAAAAACTCAGGTTATCTGCCCAACAGGGCGAAGAACTAAGCTGGAATGTAAATAAATAAATAAAGATATTTTTTTTAAACAAAAAAATGAAGAGCGAGATGAGAAGAGAGAGAGAGGAGTACGGGTGTGGCGCTTCTTCTTTTGAGCGGAGAGCTTGGTCCTTGCCATTTGGAGGAACAAAGAGGGGAGAGAGAGAGAGAGAGAGAGAGAGAGAGAGAGAGAGAGAGGAGAAGGGAGTGGAGCTGAAGAAAAATTAAATTTAAAATAAAAAAAGGGGGGGCTTCTATTCTATGTGTATTTTCCCTCCATAACGGTTAGTTAGTTCTCTCTTATTTTTTGAAATGCGCTAACCCGCACCAGTAGCCCGTTGGCTGTTACCGTTGGAGCGTGACAGAGAGAGGGAGTGCGTGCCAATGTGAGAACCAAGCGGTACCGTTTTGGTATAATCCTCCAACTAACCATTCAGTTTAGAGACAATTGCATTTTAGTACCGTGCGTTATTACGGATTCTAATTTAGATACTCTGTCGTTATTACGGATTCACTCCACATAACATGGACAACGGCATTATAACAACAAACTAAGGACATGTTCAAGCTACAATGAGTGGACGGCTCCATCATCATCACCAACTGATCGATCTCCGTTCGCGACTGCACTACATTGGTGTTGAATTGAAGACAATGGCACGTAAAGGCTCAGGAACTCCGGGCATCGATCTCCTCGCTAGCTTTGGATTCCCACGGGTTGTTACTTAGCTCTAGAAATTTCCATCAAAATGGTCGCCTGTTACTAGAGGCGTAATCGTAGTTGAAGGTGTGGATTCAGGGCTTCGATGGCGTAGGAGATGTTGGAGGCTTGAAATCTGGATACTGCATTGGATGAAGAGCAAAGAACTGGATCAGTTTCCGGGTTAACAGTAAATGGTATAGTTCAGTTCACCAAGAGTAACGAAGCAGTGAATTTGAGATTACTGCTGCATATGGTGAAAGAGGCCTGGTAAAGCTGGGAGCTGGTTCTGTTTTAACTTCGGTTTTCGGTACAGAATTTATCTGCAGAGCAGGCTCCTGAGCTGGTTCTGCAGTTGGTTCAGGGATGGAAACAGGAGCTGTTTCAGTGGCAGCAGCCGCTGGAGCAGATTCTGCTGGTGCAGGAGGAGCCTCACCGCTCGTAGACGAAGGCAAGACAGCAGTACCGATTTGCTGCATGTGCAACAACAGTGTAATGATCAAGACAATGGTCGTGGCCAACTAGGGAATGAAAACATGATTCTCGTGTTTGAGTGTAGATATCACCTTTATCTCATCAACAAGCTCTTGCGGAGCAACCTTTGTATTCAGAAACTCATCGAGCTGTTTCAATGTTTCCTTCCGGTCCTGCAATTAAGAGTAGTAATTCACGTAATCACGAGAGGGTAGTTAGTTAAGAGAACATCAATTTCAGGCAATTATTCATCATAAACAATCAAAACATTCAGAATAATCGGTTTCAGAAACTTACTTCCGCAAAGAGGAGTTTCTTACTCGCAAACTGAATAAGTGCAGCTGAACCGAGTAGTTGCAGTATTGTTTCTATCTGGAAATTAATAACAACTGTCAATCTTCCATTTTATAACAGAATCGGTGCGAAAAGCAATAGAGCAAAGAGGATGAAACAAGATAGTCTGATGCAGCACCTCCGAGAATGCCAATAAGCCGACGCCAGTAGCTGCCGCAAGGCCAAGCCCGACGGATATGACATCAGAACCCTCCTGCAAATTCAGTTCAGTAGTAACTATAGTGGTTTCTTCTTTGGACTGCTTTTGAGCAGATAGAACATGCATTGCAATAAATAAGCAGCATCACATCCTTTGGAATACCATAAATTCATTTCTATCCATAGCATTTTCTTTCCTCTTCAAGTAAACTCAACATACATTCCCTGTCTGGCTATTCTTATTATTCATTTTGGATTCAAAATTTATAACAACAAGCTGAAAATTTAACAACAGAATAGATAGAAGTTAAGGGATGCATACTCCAAGAGCATCACTGATACTGTCGAGATCAAGACTCAAATATTTCTTCGGTGGTATCCAGGGAAGACCGCTGTTCTGCAAAAATTAGTATGAACATCAAGTTTTAGGTAAGATGTACAAATCCGTCGATGAAAGCGAGACAAAGTTAACTAGAGAAACAAATTGCTGAGAAGTACCATCCATCCTTTTGGTCCTTCTGCACCATCTTTTATTGCATAAGCAGCTTTAAACCCATTCACAGTAACCAATTCTGCGACCAGCTCAGAGTTCCCATCAAATCTGGCTTCCATTAGCAAAGTTGCAACATTAGTTCTACCAAATAGCTTCAATAGGGAACAACAAGAAACCGTGTCTAAACAATTGCTACCACAAATTAACACGAGAAAATGTATGCTCCGTGATCAAAGCTTGGTCCGAGAATCTTACTTGTCTAGAATGTACAATGTGGTACTCTGAGGCTCCTTGAACTTCAAGGACAGCTTCTTCAAGAAACGAGGCTTGTCCTCACCTTTATAAGCAACAGGAACAGTCTTCTTACCCAATCCCCTAACATCAGGGCCCCCAACCAGCCTAGTCTCCGCTGGAGCCCTTATGTCAAGCAACTGAGCACTTGGATCATCCCCCAACACCCCATAAGCCTTCCTTGCGGACTCAACACCATAAGGCTTCAGCTTTCCGAAAACCCGAGAGAGCACCAACGGCACTGCCAGGACTGCAACCCCACCAGCTATAACAACAGGGTTATCAGCCGCGAAGCTGATGACACGATCAAGTACATCATCGAATGCCGGAGTGGTCACCGACTGTTGGAAGGCGTCCTCATTGGTTAATTCTTGTGCCAGGGTGGGAGCTCCAAGAGCTGAGGAGACCACTAGAGCAAGACCACTACCTTGGAAGGTCCTTGGTATAGGGAGTGAGGATGGCTTCTTGGGTTGTTGTTGTTGGTCTGATCTTTTCTCACAGAGGACAGAGGTTGGTGACAAGGTGGCTGAGTTGAGGAGGCCCTCCGTGGCATAATTGAACTTCATCATCAGGCAAAAGATTGAACCACCATAAGAGGTGAATGCAAAAAAGTGTGTGTTTTATTTTATCTGGTCTGAAGATGGTGTGTGTGTTTCTCTCAGGATAGATTTTAACCTCAACTCGAGTGCTTGGAGTCAATTATTATCACTAACTATGTTTTTTTTTGGTTCATAAATATTAATTCCAAGACTTTCGTACAGTAATAACTAATTAGAATATTTATCGTTTGGACTAACTTTATCATATTTGCTGTGCAAATAGGAGCAGCTCAGCTGGCTTGAGGGATTGATTCCATCACGGCTCAGTAAATGCCACGTGGGAAGATGATCATGAAAAGTTTGACGATGTGGGATTGTGTTGTCGAGATGTGTGGCTCAGAATAGCGAGGAAGGGTGTAGAACTTGGAAGCTAGTGTAGTACGTACATGTCATGTCGTTATCCCAAACGTGGTTCGATTTTAAGCGCGAAAGTATCAGCCGATTAATTAGTAATTACAATCATCGTAAACCTTAACAGGGAGTTTCTAGTTACTGTTATAATTAGAGATTGGTTAATCAATTATTACAGTCATGGTAACCATAACAGTAAGTTTCTAGTTACTGTTATAGTTGGGGCCTTATAGGTATTAAGAAACTGCCAACCTACGATGATTAAGATTAAATCATGTACCTGTTTTTTGATTATAATTTATTTTACAATAACTGTAGCCCTGATCGTAGACCCCCCTGTAAGATTACGTTTTACACTTTTTCTAAACTCCAACAATTTTACTAAACTCTGATTCTAATTTATAAATGTAGCAAAGGAGAAGCATATAACTTCTCGGACGAGCAAAGGAGAAATATGTCTCGACTTCTAAAGTACATGTACAAAGGAAATGGAGACGGGGGGAAGGGAAGGGAGCCTTTGAAAGGAGAGGAAACCTAAAAGTTACAATAGATCAAAGAAGTAATCCAGACCTTGGCCTATTTCCCAGATTGATATACCGGTTCCCTGAACCCGGACTTCCTCTAACCGTAAAAAGATCGACATCAATGTCGGATAGAATACGACGTGCCTGGACCCGTCATCGTCGACGTAGAGGAAGAAATGCTCCCCGCTGTTCTTCTCCCATTGCAGCTGAGGCTTGTGCTTCTCTATCAACGAAAGGTAGTCTCTTCCTATGATCGCACCGCCGCCGGTATCTGAGAAAGCCGACGATAATTAGCTTTAACAGATGGTGTCAATGCCAAGAAAGAGATGGGGATCAAATCAAGTACCTTCAGAGATCACAAAATCGTTTCCATAATAATTGAGTCCGACGAGTATCTTATGGGCTAGGGTTTGAGCACCCTTGCCGGTGCCAAGGAGCAGCTGCAAGGTAGACTGGATCCACTTCAAAGGCGCATTTGGACCTGGATTTTGGGGGCCGGAGAAATCGTACATCATCAGGGAGAAAGCATCCACGTCGTTACTCAAGCTCTGAAGATCCTTTGGGCCAAAGTCATGGGACTGAAGCACCTCAGAGTAGGGTGGGCCGATGACGTAGATCAACTGTAAATGTTGCACGTTGTTCCTTGCTGAAGGTACGGAATGAAGTGCCTGCCCGAGCTGCTTTACAAACTCTATCGCCTGGAATTAGAAAAAAAAATGTATCACTAAATACATCGATGATCAGGAATAAGTTGATTAATGTACCTTTAGACAATCCTAACAAAAGGAATGCCACAGCCTATGAGCCTACTGAATTTCGCAAGTACATCAAGAAAGGCTAATTTCATGGGTCAAGAACACTTGTTCCAGTAGACAAGCTCACCAAATTCATTGACATGGTAATATCGAAAATCATCTTACAGGACAAGTTTTGTAGTTACCTTGTTTCTCAGATCAGGATCAAATAAGACACCATAAGCCATCCACCTTGACCAAGATTCGAGTACAATGCCATCATAATCCATTTCTCTGTAAAATCAAAAACCCAGACAAAAGCCATTGTAATAAAGATCAGATCCTTTATCACTTTCTTCAACTTTCAAGTTGTATTTACAATCTGATATCTATCTTTTGCAAATGTATACAAAGCTACCAAATGATGACAAGAATTTGCTTGCTGCTTACAGCAAGCTTAAAACTTGTTTACAAGTGCACAGATGTGGTTGCACTTTTAAGGAGGAGAGAGACACATGATTCTCTCCTCTGACTCGAACAATCACTCGCTCTTCCCCTTTCCTCATTTCGTTCTTTCTTTCTTTCTTCTCATCATGCTTAATCACAGATGAGAAGAAGACAAACCATATAAGAAAAAAGTAAAAAGATCGTAACATCAAAGAAGAACAAAATAAAACACGATAGAAATAGACACCAAAAAGAACCAGTGAAAAACAAAGCACGAGAAGATAAAGATCGATCGACTGGCTCACCTACATTTAAAATTGACACTTTTTTGCATCATGATGGACAGCTGAAGCTTACCTGCACTCAGATACAATAAGTTCAACTGCCTTGTCCATAAGTTTCTTCTTTCTAAGCATCTCCTTAGGCAGCGCTTCCAAAACGACTCTAGGTAATACCTACATTATAAAGGAAAGAGCAGAAACAACAACGAAGAAGTATAAACCACAATATCAAAGCACAAGTACAATCCTTAAAATGACAGGTGGGTGACTACTCTTACCAGAGCGCCCCCTCGCTGTCTAATGTCCAAGATCCATCCAGGATCAGCATTGTGTCTTCCCTCTAGTACCAAACCGCTACCTTGGCTGGAAACACAAGCATAACACCAAGGCTTTCAAACGAAGGAGCACTAACAGGAAATTCGACCGAAATCCAGCACCGGAGAAAAAATTCACAAAGAAAGAAGCAAAAACAGAAATCTGGCTTGCTGTATTACCTCTTGAGGTCATACCAAACAGGGGACAAATGAGTAAACTTATTGGCAAACCGCTTCGCCATTTCGTATCCGTTGGAATTCCTATGAAACAGCTAAGCTCTCATAAACCAAGAGGTCCAAGAATGATTACGAACACTCAAATTAAAAACCGAAAAAGGCGCTTACCAAGGAGTAATGTAGCCGAGTACCTGGTAGGTATAATGCCGGTGCGTTCCGTTCTTCATAACCTCTGAATTCTCCTAAACCAATTAATCCCAACAAAAATTATAAAAAGAAATTTAATATAACTTTACAAATACGTATATTACAAAATTAACAAAAAGGGTTTACTCTGAGGATCTCTTGGTAGTCCACGTCGGTCTTGACCGAGCCATGAGGCACGGGAGCCAGATTCCGGGTCGGGTCGGGACCTGGATCCGTTGTTTTGGACCGGTAGAGGATCACGGAAGAGACGGACACGGCGATTAACACTACGACGACCGTCACGAGCAGCCAGCCCCAAGTCTCCGCCTTCGCCGGCGTTGGCTGATCGCCTGATCGGACTTTACGCCGGCCGGAGTCCTTCGCCGGCCGGCCCTCGCGTTCTCGCTTCCTCACTCCCATCATGCGCAAGTTCGCGCTCTTCCTCGGGAGGATGTGTAATTAAAACTTAAAAAGTTACTTCGCTAGTCAATGGTAGGGCACCGTTCTTAGGGTCGCGGTTTTATTTGCACCATTTTGCGAACCATTTTACTGTAACTAGACTAAGTATTTTATCAGATATTTTCATTAAATTATTTGATTATAATTTGATAAATTATTTTATTTTGATTAAATAATTTATTTTTTTATTCAGATACAATCTCGATTTATCTAAATACACGTAAAATTATTTTATCACAAATGAACGAACAATTTAATCTTACCAAATAATCATAACAGGTTTTACAAATTCAAGATCACCGATTCTAAGGAAGCTGCAAAGGGCAGGAAGGGGTTTTAGATGGGGTTTGCATATTCATATGGCTTTATCCATTTAGTAGATTTTTTTAGGTCGGTGCCACCAGACGACCGGTCGTAAGTCGAAATAAAATATCTAGGAAATGGATAAAGCGATAGATATGATGGAAAGAAACCCCATCTAAAACCCCTTCCTCCTTCCTCCCCTTTGCAGCTTCCCCAAGGTTGTGAAAGGAGCAAGCTTCTTTTCAAGGTATGGAACCCAAATTCCTCTTGTCTTCCTGTAATCCCTTGCCTCTATGTGTTAGAAGAACCCATCTTGCATTAGAAAAGTCTCAATTTTTAGGGCAAAGTTTGTTGCTTTTTGATAAAAATGGTAGCTTTGGAGGTGGGGCATGGAGGAACCCTATCCGGGTCCCTCTCGAACCACTTCGAGCTGCTGTTAAAAGGAGAAAGGAGCTTCCTTTCGATAATGTAATCCAGAAGGATAAGAAGTTGAAGCTGGTCTTGAAGCTTAGGAAGCTTCTGGTGGATCAGCCTGGTAGGATTATGTCTTTGAGGGAGTTGGGGAAGCATAGGAAGGAACTCGGTCTTAAGGACAGGGGTCGGTTTATCGCGTTGTTGAAGAAGTTTCCTGCCGTGTTTGATATCGTGGAGGAAGGGGCTTTTAGTCTGGAGTTCAAGCTGACCCCCGAGGCAGAGAGGTTGTATTTCGAGGAGTTGAGGGTCCGGAATGAGATGGAGGATTTGTTGGTTATCAAGTTGAGGAAACTGCTGATGATGTCGTTGCAGAAGAGGATTTTGTTGAGTAAGTTGGCTCATATTGCGGCTGATCTCGGGCTACCTAAGGAGTTCCGCGACACGATATGCAAGAGGTATCCACAGTATTATAAGGTTGTTCCTACTGAAGCTGGGCCTGCGTTGGAGTTGACTCATTGGGATCCGGAACTTGCGGTGACGGCAGCTGAGTTATCTGAGGAGGATAATAAGGCTAGGGAGGCTGAAGAAAGGAATTTGATATTTGATAGGCCACTCAAGTTCAATAGAGTGAAGTTGCCAAAGGGGTTACAGCTTTCTAAGGGCGAAACGAGGAAGATTTCTCGGTTCAGAGATATTCCGTACACGTCTCCCTACTCGGACTTCTCTCATTTGAAATCTGGCACAATAGAGAAGGAAAAGCATGCTTGTGCTGTGGTTCACGAGATGTTGAGTCTTACCATAGAGAAGCGGACACTTGTGGATCATCTTACTCATTTCAGGGAGGAGTTCAGGTTCTCTCAGCAGCTGAGGGGCATGCTGATAAGGCATCCCGACATGTTTTATGTGTCATTGAAAGGAGATAGGGATTCCGTCTTCCTCAGGGAAGCCTATCGTGATGCTCGGTTGATAGAGAAGGACCGTCTGTTGGTTGTCAAGGAGAAGTTGCGCTCACTTGTTACAATCACTAGATTCCCGAAGCGTGGTGCAGCCAAAAAGGGTATTAATGGAGAAGATGAAACAAAGGACCAGGAAGACATGGGGAGCGAGGATGATGACTACTCTTCGGATGGTGACAGTGATGAGGATGATGATGGGGATGACAAGGATACTTGGGATGATGACGATGAAGACACTCCCCCTGATTTCAACGATAATGATGGAAGTATCAAAATTTCTTTGGACAAGTCATTCAACCGGGCAGATAAGTCCACTAAGAACTCGGAGAGGGTCCCATTTCCAACACTTCCGGATGGTCGTCCGAGAGAGCGCTGGTGAATGGCAAGCCATGGTGCTTTATAATTCGACCCTGCTCCCTGCTGCTCTCAGATAGATAAAAACATAGCCGCATCATTAGCCAGCCTTGTCGGGTCCTACCAAGAATTGAGTAACCTGTGACAGAACCATAGACCTGAACCTTGTCCACAAATTTGCATTGTTAAAAGAGGCTGACAGGGGCTTTATATACCTTCTCCTCGCTGGTAGAAGTAGCAGATCATGGTTTCCGAGAGTACGAACATCGTTACAAAAAAAAATGATAGCTTTTCGTGATGTATTATTATGGCATCTCCCCTTTTTATCAGTAGAAAGAGTTATTTTTTATCCGTGGAATCAAAGTATGTGCTCCTTTATCAACCAAACTGGAGGAACTGCAATTGATTCCAAAAGGGCACCATGCAACTGCGCTCTCACTTATTAGCTCTTGCTTCGTGCGAGCGATTTCAGAAAAAAATTCTAAAAACATCACATGCTATAATAATGTAGAGAAACCTCTTAAATGAAATCTGTTTCCATATTGGAGTGAATCTCTTCTAGCAGCTTATTAGTGGCTTCTGTGACTAATATGTATGATCCATGAAGTCTGTTCTTAATCACATATTCTTGGCAAATTACCACCTCACCTTTATACCAATTTTTCCACTCGTTAGTTTAGATCCTGAAGAACAGTTGATCATTTGCATACCCACTTGTCCCGTTCTGAGAATTGTAATAGGATGGATCTATCGCGCGTTGTACCAACAAAATTTGTTCTCGATTACATAGTATTAGTTTGGATTTGTAAACAAACCATATCTCTCACAAAACCTCATCCCTCACAACAAACCTGTCAAGATAATCTCGAAACACCTGGATTGAAATTACCTCATCCCTCACAACAAACCTGTCAAGATAATTTCAAAATACCTGGATTGAAATTTGCACGGATTAGGTTCTGCGTGACCTCTGATGCCAACTAAAATAGTGTGATTAACAACATATCACGAATCAGCTCATTTGATATTATGTTATGATTTGATGATTTTTTGTTACTCTAATAAAATTTTCTCTGTGATTGAATTACTTATTCCCTATAAATTCTATTAGTAAGACAAGAGCATAAACAACAATAAAAGTAAAAAGAGTATGCATCACTCATAATGTTGTGGGGACCGCCACCCATTTTCTATCAATAATGGACAAAACGGGAAGATTGGGTTCATGGAATAAGATTAAATATCTATAATCAGCGGTTTCCAGTAATTTAAATAATCTCCAAGCAACCCTTTTTTTAATTACTACTTTATGCTTATACGGTCGGCTAGCGAGAGAGACAGATGGAGAAGGTGAGAGCGAGATGTGGCTATACCTAGTTGTCAGAGGCATTGTACGCGGTGAATTGTTGGGAATTTGGTCATCGTTTCGTCTAATTCTCATCGCAAAGGGGTGTTAAACTGTTAATCTGTCTGAGAAGTTGCGGTGTAAGCAATTTCACCACTTTCTAGCAAATGTATCACCACGTAACCATGACGAAAAATTCCACTTCTTTAGGCAGGTCGTTTATTTATTTATATGATAATATAGCAATATTTACTGTATTTTCTCCCCTTCCCAAGTAGTCCCTCCCCCAAGTGGTGATTCCCCCATGCAGTTGCACGGGAATTGTAGTTTAGGGCCTCAGTAAAAACTTATTTAACTACTTGGTACTTGCTAATGCCTAACAGTGAATGTGTTCGTCTATTTACAGTATCACTATCACCTAGCCTAAGATCAATTCGAATAATTTAACTAGAATTCACGTTAATATTTCCAAGTGAACCCATATGACCAATTGCAATTTTATTGGTAATTTTTTACATCACTTGTTATTTAGAATCTACGTATTAAGTCGAATAATTGAGATTCGAATCAGTTAAGATATTCAAGAAAATGAAAAAACACTTTCAACAATCATTTTATATTGATGTGTTCTCGACTCAAATTTGGGACTTCTTAATTAAGTTTTAATTATTTATTTTTTATTTTTTTCGCACAAGGAAAAAGATGGGAGTACTGTACTTCATCTGAAGAGTGTAGTACATTGGAATGGATCATGGTACTATAGATGTGGACCATGTGGTGTTGATCTCCAACGTGGGCATTGGGTTCCAGTTGGAAACCACTCTTCTTCCCAACCAAATTATTTTAGAAAATTGGATCACGTATTAGTCATTTTATCCATTCAAAGTGAGAAACTTGAAAAATGAAGTGTTCTAAGTTAGTAACAAGAAATTCATAATAATTAGAAGTCTTAGAATTCAAGTTTGAGAAAAGTTGTGAAACATATTTGGAGTTGATTGTTCCCAATTATCATACTCAATAATTGAATTTCTATTTCTCAAATGTAGGATTATGATCATGAAAATCTTAATGATTATTAAAATCCCACACTACTTGCATGTAGATGCTAACGTGATTTATTCTTGACTATATTATGGTGCTAAAATTTGTTTGAAAAAAAATTGATCCATAAAGAGTGCAACTTATGCACTGCCTTTTATTTCTCCATTTAACGGGCCTACGTGCCCATTTCCAGACATGACACGCATAATTGTCTGAAAAGGAAGTTGGATTAAATTAAACTGATCTTGTGTCTTGTTGTAGTTAGCTCCATCCAATCAAACTAATTTCAGCTGCCATTTAATGGATTGGCATCTTGTCAAGCGCCAAATGCAATATGCTTTAGGAAAAAAATTAATGCCATATGACAATAAAAGTTGATTAGTGATAAGAAATTTTCATTTTTTTTAAACAAAAATTACGATTAGAAAAGTATGTTATTAAAAAAGTTGTCCAAAGATAATACTTGATTCTGAATATAAAGACCGTGCAACAAACCTATTGCGAGGTATCCCGTTTGGTGATTATATAAAGGACCCATTTGGATTAATCGGGTTATCTAACAGAAACCATAATATAATTTCTCAAGGCATAACCTTTTCATCATCCCTCAAGGGCTTCCATTTTGCTTCATCTTGTTGTTATTTTGCGTCACCAGCCAAAACCAATTGAAGCAAGCTGGTAGCCGTTGTGGGGTTATAAATAGGTTGTGCCTTGCTAGCCCACCAGCGTAATTCTTACCAACTTTTGGCCTCACTGAAGAGTGAAGGCTCTGAAGCTGCACTCACATAGATCTGTATGGTATTCTCTACTTCAGGGATGTATTCAATTCAGTTGGTTTTTTTTGCTTTTGGGTTAAAGTTTAGTTGATTGAATGCGCAATTAGTTAATATTATCTGTATTATTTTTGAAATTACTTGCTCTTTGAATAATTACTATCTCGATTAATTCAGATAAGTGACAAAATATGCTTACAATAATTTTAATACACACACTTTCAAGACCGAACTCGAAATGCCAAGTTATAGTTTGCACTAACTAGCTTAGCCCATTTTGCTTAAAAATATCCAACTGAGATATATTCTAGCTGTCTCAAAAGTTCCCAACAATCCGTGGCTCTGGCTATGTGATCTCTTTCTTCCGCGATAGCCAATTGGCAGTCCCTTAGAAATCCAGAAACGTTTGCTCCAATTTCTTTGGGAAGTTTGGCGACGTGTAGTTTTTCATTACAAATATATTTTTTTGCGGGAAAATGTTGCTATGCATTATCTAAAATTAATAAGGATTGATGTGTAGTGCGTGGAATCTGAGTATGAGTAAAGAGACTCGTGGATGTTTGTAATATTGGTGTACTTGTTATGAGATAGTTCGAGACGGTATACGTTACGCCCTTAAGTTTTGGGATGCAGGTTGGCGTCTGTCAGGGGGCTTGCAGATGCAAAGAGATTCAAAAGAATTTTCTACCGGTTGTTAGGGGGTTTGTGATCGTCAGACATGCCCGAAAAAATTGTCTATAAACACTCTTTTCTCTTCTTGTAAAGTTCTATCTAAAACTCTCCTAAATATCTTAAAAGTTGGGAAGATATTTAGTTAGTTAATAGAGAACATATTTTCTTTTGTAAGATCAAATTTTTGATCAAGTGAGATAGGTAAACTTTTCTTGACTTGATATATTCTCGGATGTAAATGTTCTCGTTACATCAGGTAAATAATTTTTTTGTATCGTTAGTATTTTTTTTCTTCTGAAAATTTTTGTTGTTGTTTGTTCGCTTCTTAAGTTGTTGGGTTTGGTTTTGTCTCAACATGATGGTGGTGCTATGCTTCGGACTTTAATGTGGGCATATATCTTTCTTTTTTCTCCTTTTATCATTTTTTGCATTGCTAATGCTTGCATTTTCTTTTTCTGTCATTGGTTTTTTTTACATAATATTAATGCCGCCGATTTTTAATGAGATATACGGTTGCAATCTCATTCATTTAATATGAGTTGATTTTAATTATGCATTTTTTTATATATTGGGGTAAAAGAGATTCATGATCATTTATTTTTTATAAATTTTTGTCCATAGTTAATAATATTTTTTATTCTTCACTCATCTATATTAAATCACATGTTATTGATCTATATTAAGACATTCCGTCGCTTCAGACAATTTGAAATTGTAAAATTTTCAAAACATCTCAATTATTTATTTTTTGCTCGCACTCTTTCATTTCTCTCTTCTCTCAACTCTACTCCATTCTCACTCATTTATTTCTTTATCACATAAACAAAAAAAAATATAGTTAAAATCAGTCATATTAACTAAACAAGAATAATTTCATATAGTTGAGATATAAATGGAAAATTAAATCAATGGCCGTGAACTAACATTTATAAAAGATCAATCACCATCGTGTCTTTTACCCATATACTACTCTATTCATTTGAAAAAACTACCGGTACAAGTAAGGTTGTCATACAATCGAGTACTAAGCTAACTACCGTAAAAAGTCTACGGCGTATACTCGCATTAATTAGAGATTTGATTTTATATTTTGAGTTCAATATAAACTTTGAGTTTGAAGAATAAAGGCATATCCTGGTATAACAAAAGACATAAGCGAGTATTCGTATTTGATATTAAGGTAAAGTTGTTGAATTATAGAACTATTAGTATTGATGTTATCAAAAGACATTATGGCTGTGTTATGTAGTGCAAAATGCAAAGTCAGGTTATAATCAATGACTTTTAGTTTTGATTTAATAGGCATTAAAGTTAATTAGCTTTTCTAGAAAATAAAATACATAAAAAATAGGCAATGCTACTGCATCATAATAATATATTAACTCGCAATTGGCACATGCATGACAATTGACGCGTATGGTTCCATGAAAAGGTGAATGACTTGACAGGGAAAAGATATAGAAAACTGCACTAAAAAAGATACAGAGATAACGGTATAATAAATTAAGTGGTATTGTAATTTTAAAGAGCCAAACTCTAAATTTTGTTAACCAACACTTGTATATTGCAACATTTGTTCATTCTTTGTTCGAAGGGCAAGTTTCTGATCTTATAAAGAAATATAGTAAATCCGAAAATTATCGAACCAACAACCTTATCAAAATTTAAAACCCTTAACGTCGAACATTTATTATACCAAAAACCATATTCCCCACGGGACAATGGATATGTAACACCTGTACGACAGAATGTGATGTGTGGGTACCTCTCTCTGTGGTGCTACTGCCAAATTCCCAATGCCTACCGATTGGACATACGATGTAAACATGCAATGCAACCATACTACACACACATTCTTCTCAAACTCCATCATCTGTTTGACGTACCGATTAACGTAGGATCAAATTTAAGAATAACCCGATATGAGTACTTATGATTATTATACTTTGAACAGCTTCCCGTCGATTTGAAGTATTTGATAATAGAATAGTATATAATTTAAAATAAACCAACAAAAACACTTAAAAATTCGAATTCGAACCCTGAACCAAATTCAATTTCCTTTATGATGATGATACATATCCCCCAGTGCCTGCAGGAAGCAGCAACTAGGGGATGGGATAACAGAAGACAGGAAGTCCAAATGCATCCATCACCTACTTCTTACAAAAATATTTACATATACAAGTACAACAAGCATGATATATAATTTACATTAATACCACTACGCACAAAAAACCAGCCACTGAACAATCCTAGGCTAGAGGGAGAACCCATCTCTCATCTCCATCCATTTTTCTGAGTTCGAGAAAGCTGAGCTAATCAACCTAACAAACAAGAGCAGTAGACATGCCGAGGGGGTATGCAAGTATACAGAGAAGTTGACATTTCAATCAAAACTTGGGAGATTCAAGGAGCAGACTCGAACCATACTCTATAGAGAGCTTAGGGAAGCCCCGGATGGCCTTTTATCGTACCTGTTCCGTCGCATCTCATGTTGTCTGATTAGAACCGGTTCACTGGTTCGGTGCGCCCCTGCACAGCCATTCTTTCAGATACCTCAGCCAAAGATTTGAGATTGACACCAATGAGGGCCTTGACGAAGTAGATGGTCTCATCCTCCGTGTTGCCTTCCGGCACGTCAACCACGAAAGACTCGATGACCAAGGTCCCCGGCCTTCCATCAACAACCTCCGGGTGAACAGTCATGATCGACGAGTAGTTCTGCAATCCCAACGAAATACCATAAGAATCAACTACTACGAAAAGTACAGAGCAATCTAGGATCTTATTTAGGAGTAACCATCCAAATTATGTCTTTTTTCATTTGTAACTCAAATTCGAGTCTCCAAGTCACTTGGACTAACTGGTCGGAGGAGAAAGAGTTATTGTAGTAACTAACGGAGCTAACAATATAGACCTTGAGGCGATGGTCGCCACCGAGGATGCGGACGCCTAGGATGTGCTCCTCGTCGTCGAGTAGCTCGAGCCGCTCCGTGCTGGTGGTTGCGGGGAGGCCGGACTTGACGTTGACCTGCCTGACGCTGCCGATCCCAAGCTCCCCGTTCATCACACACCAGCTAACAAATGGCTTGTACCTCTGTGGCTGGTCGAACCGCCTCACCAACGACCACACCTATACACCACCCACATTAGAACAACCGCACCAAATTAATCTCAAGTCTCCGGTTCGAGTTCGAGTTCGAGTCCGAGTCCAAGTCCTACGACCCGATATAAAAACAGCATATTCTACAGAAAATAAAAATATATATATAAGAGAGAGTTGTACGAGGTTAACGGGGGCCTTGATGTGCTTGGAGATAGAAGAAGAGCACTGGTTCTCTCTCAGGTCGTGCCTGTGGTGTCTCCTGATGAGTTCCTCTTCCATGTCGTCGTCTTCTTCTTCTTCTTCTTCTTCTTCTTCTTCTTCTTCTTACTTTTTCTTTTCTTTTTTTATTTAGATAAAAAAAAAGGGTGCAGAAGAGAAGTGATGAGGATGAGGAGTTTGCTTTGTGTTTTAGGTTGAAAGGGAAGGGGAAGGAGATGGGATTGGGAGTGGAAGAGATTAGGTGGTGGGTGGGTGCTTGCGATCATTAACTTTTTTTCCATTATAGTGTTTGTATTTTTGTATATTTTAATTGACTTAAATTTAGATTAATAAGTTTAGTGATGTTTATATCAAATGATTTTAAATAAAACAATATTTTTAATAAGTGTTCAAAATATAAATGATGGGTAAAAATTATTTTAGCTTAATCGAAAAGTTTTCATTTAGCAATATGCACTTGATGAAATGACAATAAAATTATTTTAGCTTAATGATGTCTGAGATTTTTTATGACAAGACAAATGTGTCGTACTTTGTTAGAATAAATATTATAGTAAACTAGACATAAGATAAATATATATTTCAAATTCCAATGATCAAGAAACTTTTGTTAGATAATTGTGAACATAATTTGCAAATTTTTAATGATTTTATCTCACCCAAATTTAAATTAATTTACAGTATCATGAAATAAAAAACGGCTAACGCCGAGTGACCATTTGGTCCAATGGCATTGTTCCCACTCAGTGGGGTGAAGTCCAGGGTTCGACTCGTAGCATGAGCATTTTTGATGTAATAGAATAGAATTTAGAATAGGATCTAAAAAAAATAAATAAATAAAAAACGGCTAACTACCAACAGAGATATATGATATCACGGCCCTTTTATTTTATTTACTAAATGCCTTGGCTTGGCAGCATCCCAAAAGTCCAATGTATCCACCGACATATCACTATTCTATTTATCTTCTTGATTTACTATCTTCTTTTCTTTTTCCCCTTTGGACGATTTCGTGGTGGTCCTACTCCCTATCTTTTGCCTCCGTCCAAGGATAATTGGAAGGAAGGTCATTTGTTTTCTTTTCTGATTGGGGAGCGATTAGCGGACAACAACTACACCAATGACCAATCCCTTCTTTTTCTTTTCTTCTGAGCCAATAAGAATACTCGTAAAAATATGAGGATTAGTGCTCAAGTTCTCATCTCCCACTCAAACCTTTTTTCTTTTCTTGCTCAAATCATCTTGCATATTTTATCATTGGACCCGAATTTGAGGTTATAGTAAAGTAGAATTGGCACAAATAATTAATTGTATGTGTATTCTTCGGATTATGTTCACACTAATACTTAATTTATATGTATTTTGATTGACCAAAAATATATGTGTGATTTTTCTTATTTTATCAATGAAGTTTCATGTTTGGCTTCATGGTACACACCAGGCTTGAGTCTCGGGGACCATGAACATTAATTATGCACCTTATCATCTTTAAAAAAATTATGCACCTTATCTGTTCACCAAAAAAATTATGCACCTTATCTTCGAAAAAAATTGTATACGGGTGAGTAAGTTTTTTTTTGGAAAATAAAACTCTTTGTTGTCCTTAGAGCAATGACTCTTTGTTAAAATGAAAAGTTGAGTCACTGAAGTGAATAACATATTTTTGTAATGGTGGATCCTCAATTCGAGTAATCGTTATTTTAATAATCTTTTCATTTTATACCGTCTTACTTCATATAATAATAATAATAATAATAGACTTATACATTATGCAAAAAGAGCCAGTTCATATAGAATAGATTATCATTTGTTTCCCCTGAGATATCTATAAAATGGATTGGGTGAACTAGATGAACACATCAAATAAAAATATTATTCCCATATACATGACTAAAAGATAAAGTAGATAAATGATGCTTAATTTAAATTTTTATCCCAGAAAAATAAAAAAAATGATCATTTTAAAGCCAACAATTTTCAGTCACCTTCTGTGGATTTCCATAGAACCACGTCGGTCCACAAGAATTTGCTCTCTTTTATTTTTCTCGAGAGTTGATCAGAACCCACGAGAATTTGTCGATAAGGTAGTACCCTCAATTTTATGTAATCCATACGACCGACCACTTGTTAACCGTGGATAACAAAAGTATACACCATCTTTGGCCGTAGAGGGTGATTGGTTTATTTTTTTTTTTTGTATGTTCAGTTTGTTTTCAAATAAACCAGGGACAAAATGTGTTCTAAATTTTATCCAAGAAGAATCAGTCAAATACCGAACTGGTGCAATATGGTAGTCAGTAGATCAAAATATGAACCCAGTGAAACATTAGACACGGCATGGCCAAAGAAGGTTTTTTTTTTAATTAAATTGTATTGATCGTCAAAATAGTTCCAAAATAAATTATATCCAGATTAATATTCATGTCATTATAAGATCAAAGAAGTTAGATAAAATCAATCAAAGTAACTAACTTGATTAACATTATCTAACTTCATCACAAAAAAACACCCATCAAGGAACAAGCATCCTCTAACTGATCCATAATACACCAAATAGCAATTAACACCAGAATAAAAATCAAGAAAAATTCACAAAAATCAATTTATGGGAGTCAAAACATCATAAATGACTCCATCCACAAGCAACATTCTTGATCATTTTGAGAATTACATTAGTATCTTCATGGCACGTTTAACTCAAACAAATCCCTTTTTTGGAATGAAAGAATTAGTTAAATTTGTGCAAACCGTGGCATTGATGTGATTATCGATTTGGTTTGAAGAAACATATTAAAAGTAAATCTTATTATATTATAATAAAATTTATTCTAAAAAATTAAAATTCTCATTGAAACCGGGAAATAGCTAGACAATTTATATGTAGACAACTCTTTGGACATTATGTACTTTTTGGCTTGTAGCTTTCAGGATTGCGTGGTTACTGTCCCACCACACCATACAAAATTGGATGCATATAATAAAGTCCAATACTGTTTCTCAAGTCACGAAGAGCCAATATGGGCTACTTTAAAAAATTCCCTACCTTTGATTAGACTCTTATCGTTGTGCGTATCTCGGTGTTCCCTAGCTAGTTGGCTTTATTATTTGGAGCAACAAACCTAATGTATGTAACTTGTGAGCCAATGGTAGCCAAGTAATATGCGAGTGGAGGGAGAATCTTCAAAACACCAGAGATCTCTCCTATAAGATCGCGACGGGTAAGAAAGATAACCAAAAGGTTCTCGGACTGGCACTCGAGTAGAACTTATTAGAAATTATTAAAATTCGATTTGAATTTTGGATTTTATGAATTTAAATAATGACGAAAAGAGAAGGTAAAGTTGGGTTTACCCTGCTTAAAGTTGGGTTTACCCTGCTTCACTATTTCGGAAATGTACAATTTATACCATTTTCGTACAACAATAAGTTAGTTTAGAAGAGAAGGTGGCACAATGCATGTGTGACATGCCACCTGCCCAAGTAGTAACACCTCTGAGCATGTATTTTCCCCTAAAAATCTACAACGGCTTTTACAGGAAATATGAGAAATAAACAATAGCTAGGGCCTAGGGTAGACACCTGAGTGTATATTTTATTCACATTATTTTTCCAAAAAGTTGTACATTTGTTAATTGTATTTACTCAAATTGGAAGGTGAGGATAATAAATAATGAATTAACAAAATGAAGTTTTTTCTGTCATTAGATGCTAACAATTATGTCATCCAAATAAACACTTGCTTGGATCAATAATTATTTTAGTTTAATCAACATGTTTTGAATTAGTCACTAAAAATACTATAGTATTAAATACGTGTTAATATTTTTTATGATTTTTAAAAATTTAATCAATTCAAATTTGAATTATTAGTAAGATTGATATGAAATAAAGATAACAATCTGACCGAGTAGAATCACCAGACGAGGAAGTAACTTCGATGTTCCATCAACTGGAACGATGTTCCTACCAAAAAAAAAACTGGAACGATGTTCATTAATAGAAATTTCGTCATCTACAAACTCTTTTTACGAAGATATTTATGTTATCCGTAACCTTAATTTGTACAAATTTACTTAAAACTGAAGAAAGAAAAACATAGCTTTTACTAGATAGTCTATGTGACCCACGTTCAAATTTGTCCACTGATTGATTGGCACGTTACTACTAAACTTTTAGCCACAACAAAAGCAAGTGTATATTCTGTTTGAGCATTGAAATGTCATGTTAAGATAATAGTGCGAGCCACCACTCTGATCCAATAAACCAATTTCATAAAATACAAATACTATATCGAGCCATCTCCACCAAACCTAATTTCGTAGTAGGATGGAGGTTGTCCCGTATTAATTAACGGCAATTTTTATCACGAATTTTATTTGTATGTTATATTAGAATTTGATAGGAAAATTCTTACTGTGCTGTAATCTGATTCGACTTTATCTTGAATTATTCAATCACCATCCAATTTTGACAAGAAAAATACAGTATCTAACCAGATAACTAATTCTGTTTTTTTTTTGTCATGCACTTTTATATTTTTTTGAAGGGGGTGTAATGCACGTATAAGTTATAACTGTTAGCAAGTCCGTAATTACGAGACTGCCACTCGGAAATTTGAAGCCCATTGGGCTTCTATCCATGTTAAGACTAAGAAACTAAGCCCAGCCCGTCATTCCAGTTTCAGACAAAATCTAGACTCTTATTTACTTTTTGGTTTGTACTACCCTCACTCGGCCTACTAAGCATTGGTTCTGCCGTATATTTTTTTTAATAATATTTTATTCTTAATAAATTGCATACATATTTGTAAATGAAATATCTTTTCATACTTTATTAATTTGACTAGTATCTTTAAATACTAGTTTGTAGTAGATTTGTGCAGTTTTTTTTATACCTTTCTCCATTTTCTAAATCTCTTCAAATGATTTGTATGATCATCATCTTGTTATATTAGAACTATATCAGCTAAATGTAGTATTTGAATAATACTTAATGTTGAAATTGTATGTAACTTAAAGCTATTTTTTGAATTCTGAATTATCGTTTACGTGATAAACAAGCTCAATTTATTCGCTCGACACCAAAAAGACATAAACATTTTTATATGATAAGTGATATCATTTTAATTTGTTATACTTTACTAATTTACTTTATAACTCTTTAAACCTCCCTTGAAATACGGATACACATAATACATGGCGCTTGCCTGATGGAATTATTCCTGTTAACTTGGTAACTTACAATCGGTCGTATATTAGGTCAAAAAGATTCTTATAGTATGAATTCACAATTTTTTGATAGCAATACGTTTGTTTTTATACAATTGGAGGACGGTAATTTTCAAGCATTGGCCGGAAATTGATGCGCAAATTGAATTGATCCTTTAGGAATTTGGAATTTTTTTGCTTCGTTATCAACACCCATAGACCATATCAACTTGTTATTGCAGGTAAATTAGAGACAGATTCTGTTTTTTGTGTTGGTTTTCTGTGTTTTTACAACTTCTTGCTGCTATTTGTTATGTCGTCGTAGGAATTATTGATGATTTTAAATCTTTATCTCACTCCTCAACAGATTGGTTAATATTATAATATAACGTCCAACGATATTGTAAATTCTAGTCGCCACATGTACATTTACTAGATATTCTCGGATGATTTCAGTTTTTCTTCTTTTAACTTTTTCGGGAGTTCATTATACGTGAAGATGCTTATTTTTTTATTGAAAAATGCACATTAAATCAAACTTAAAAATTAATTTACAAGATAATAATATCAATATTATAAACTATAAATTATTTATCAGCAAAAAGAAAACTGAAATAATAAAGTATCATCAAGGCAATGGACACACATATAGACTAGCAAGGGGGCGCATTTCACCTAATTATTTTATTTTATGAAATTTACACCAAAATTTTATTCTTCAAATATTGAGATAATTTTTTATATCTATCACACGAAAAAAATAAATTTGGCTCTGAAAAAAAAGACAACTAAACTATTATACTAAAACTTAAAAAACTAAATTGAGTTCACTACCGAAAATAATTTGGTCCGCACCTGCCTCAAAGAACGGTAACAAACAAAATCTAACGTATCGTACTCTCCACTTGTTTTGATTGCTCAAACTTTGATTAATGTATTGAATGTTGGTCTTTTAACCCCGATGTGTCGTTTCAGACGACGACGAAAATTTTACATTATCGATGGTTTACTGTAATGACTAGAACACCCTTTGATGTAAATGATTTTACGGTAAATTATATATAATTTTTGAAACGATAAATTATAACTATTTAAAAAATCTTACTAACTCACACGCACCAACCTCTCAAATTATCCAATGTCAGCTTAATCTCGTGCTAGGATTCTGCACTAAACATATGCAATTTGTGAATATGTCAATAAAATTTTATTTTATCTATGAAAAAAGGTGTGCATCATTATATTCTCGACGTTGTGTTCGAGGTGCATTGTGTACATTATAAAGTCCGTTGTTGCCTTGTTCTCAAGTAATCTGCTGACCTCCAAGCTTTTTGGTTGGGGCTGCAGAGAAGAGTAGGAGGGAAAAAGGAGGCCTAAAAAGTTTCCTTTTCCACATCCATGCCTTGTAGTAGTAGTTCATTGGGGATTCCGTCATCCGCAAGGATCACGAGAGATGTTTACGGAGGACATGATGGCCTTCGTCGTTCGGAGTCCTTTAATGACTTGCGCAAGCAGGCGAGGATGCGTAGGTCGTGTTCGGATAACCACATTCATTACTCGGCCACTCGGGTTTGTTTCATGATGATGGAGCCAAAGCTGAAGAACATAAGATCACTCCGGACGTTCGCATCTGATCCTGAGATGAGCAACTATGTGGATGTGATGGCGAGCAATGGGGAGACAGAGGTGACACGAGCGAATTGGGTGGAGACGATATTGCAGATCAGACGTCATTGGATTAATCGGCATCCGAGGGGGACTATGGATGTCGACGGCAAAAATGAGGGATACGACGATGATGGCGATGAGGACGGTTGTATGGTTGATTATGACTCAGATGAGAACGGTGCTGGAGGTGGCGGCCGCGAGGAGACGACATATAATCGCAACACATTTTCGCGATTTCTAAGTTCTGTGTCGTGGTCTGATATCAGGCTGTTCTCTAAGCTGGCTTTCTTAAGCAACATAGCTTATGTTATTCCCGAGATCAAGGTATGTCCCTTTTTTTTATCAGCCTTTATGTTCTATTGTTTAAAATCCAAAGCGTTGACTCGATTTGCCAACTTGCAGGCGATGGATTTGAGATCGTGCTACGGTGTGCAGTTCGTCACGTCTTCCTTGGAGAGGAAAGCAGAGGCAACCACCATAGGAGATAGGCTCGATCAAGACTCAACTCGCTTACCAATTACCTCTCCTGAAAGCGATCCAAGCAAGGAAGGGGTTCCCGAGCAAAGGAGTCCAATGTGCCCTCATGCTGCCTATGAGATTGCAGCTTCAGCTGCCACTTATGTTCAATCACTGTCGGAGGGCCTTTCGACATGTGAGTCTGATTCGTCGCAGGAGGGTAATTGTTCGGTTGATCCCAGGCGAGGTGTTGACCAACCAGATGGAGGGGGTAAAAGCCCTTTGAGGGTGTATAAATCGGAAGTGGCTGCCCGTTTTACAGCATCAACGATGACAGCAGTTGTAGCAGCAGGGGAGAATGAGAAAGAGGAAGCTGTCAGGGACCTCCAGTCACTTCACACTTCGCCTTGTGAATGGTTCATTTGCGATGATACGAGCACCTATACTCGCTGTTTTGTCATCCAGGTGCTCATTCCATCACCCGTTTCGTTGATTTTAACAAGATTAAGTCAGTTTCTTAACCGGGTAAAACTGCAACGATTTGCAGGGATCGGATTCCGTGGAATCCTGGTACGCGAACCTGCTGTTTGAGCCTACTAAATTTGAGGGCACTGAAGTCCTTGTTCACAGAGGAATATATGAAGCTGCAAAAGGAATCTACGAGCAGTTCTTGCCAGAGATAACCGAGTTCATGGACATGTACGGCGACCGTGCAAAATTCCAGTTCACTGGCCATTCGCTTGGTGGTAGCCTCTCCCTCTTGGTACACTTGATGCTAATCAAAAGGAACATCCTCAAGCCATCAACGTTGCGACCTGTAGTCACTTTCGGGTCGCCGTTCATATTCTGTGGAGGCCACAAGTTACTGAAGGATCTGGGGCTAGATGAGAGTGATATCCATTCTGTGATCATGCACAGGGATATTGTTCCAAGAGCTTTCTCCTGCAACTACCCAGACCACATCGCTATGCTTCTTAAACGTCTGAATGGCAGCTTCAGATCACACCCTTGTCTAAACAAGAACGTACGTTTGTTTCCACCTCGAATCACTTGGTATGAAGATTTCAGACATCACAACATGGTACAAATGTCAATCTGAACTTGGAACTGTTTGTTTTGTGCTGTTGCTTGATGCAGAAACTATTGTACGCACCACTCGGAAAGATATTCATCCTCCAGCCCGACGAGGAAACGTCCCCCGCACATCCACTACTTCAGCCCGGCAGCGCACTTTATACATTAGATAAGACTCGATGTGGGTTCTCTACAAGCGCGATCAGGGCATTCCTGAACTGTCCTCACCCGGTACAAACATTAAGTAACCCTGCGGCCTACGGCTCGGAAGGAACCATCATGAGAGATCATGACTCCAGCAACTACCTCAAGGCAGTGAACGAGGTCCTAAGGCAAAACACAACGACGGCAGTCGGAAAGCAAAAGAACATACTTTGGCCGCTGCTCGCTTCGCCATCCCCACGCTTGTTGAACCGAGGCCATAGCACGGAGGGTAATATCCTGGCAACAAAGGAAGTGATGACCCAGTGAGAGGGTCTCGCAGTCAGTTTGGTTCTACACCTCGCCCACACCATATGTACATCCATGAACCTTGTATCCATTAACTAACACCTCAAATTAACCACACACGGGACACCAAGTCCCGTAATGTAAATGCGTGTGCAAATTATTCGGTTTTATCTTCACGTAGACTTCTTGATAATCATAAACACCGAGAACTGATATAATGCAGACACGACGAGGGTCGTCAGAAAACCAACTTGACACGATCCCGACCAAGTACTGAGAAAAATAGATGACAGAATCTAAAATGTTGGTTTAATATGCAAAAGCCAAAAACCATGTCAAATCCTATGTCCACATCAGAAACTAACCTGAGCATCAGCCTTGTGAGACCTATGAGCAACACCTGGAGCTTATGATCAACAGCAAACAACTTTGTCGGAACACCAGAGCAAGTTTTTTGCTACCACGGCTTGTTCCGATGTAATGAGAAAAATGCAGAAAGAAAACATATGCAGATGCAAGTGAGTACAGATTCATGAAAAGTAACTGGACACATCTTATTTTTACATCTATCTTTAAAGGTAACATTGATTCCCCAGTTTGCTTTTCAGTGAGTTGAAGATCTACTGAGCGTACAAATCAAAAACCCTAACACATTGTCAATCGAAATCCTACTGTGACATTTAAGATGATATGACGACCTCTTTAATCTAGGACTAGAGATTCTAGATTAGTAAAACTTGTTTACATGTTGGCCAAGAACTAATCCTTTCGGTGGCATCGCTGCCCAACCAATTGCATCTTCTCAAGCATCACACAGCTTAGAAGACAAAAACGGTAGTGCACATACAGCTACAGACCAGCAAGCAACATTGATCTGCCGCATGAACAGAAGACCTTGAGGCCAGGCATTTCTCATCATCCGCCCAGGCAACATCTTGTTCTGGTTCATTTCAATATTGACGGGGAAGAGGAGATCTCAATCCTTGGACCGATAATTCAACCCAACCACCAATCTGGCCATGCAACCAAAGATATTTAGCTTCAGCTAGATTTATGAAGTTTCAAGTTATCGAACAAAATCAAAATCATCAGTAGATATACGTGAATTATACACATCTGGCACAAAGATTTAGCCAGGGGTCGATGATGACAATCACCTTTGAGCAGGAATCCTGACTCCCAGATCTTGCAATTCTAGATCTGTCATGGAACGAGAAACTGCCTATCTTTCAATATGCAAGGAAGATGGGCGGTGGTCTGGAGAAGACCGCTGAGCTGGACTTCCATGAAATCGCTGACCTTCGAACCCGCCAGAAGGTCGAGCTCCCTCGCCTGAGTGTACTTCGTTCACGCCCGAAAAGCCCACTGATCCAAGAGAACCAAACTCAAGCTGGTCTGCTGGAGAAGCATAACCAGCACTATGATCATACGGGTAAAACATGACAACAGGAGGGACACCGGGTCCATTGGATGACACCCCAGCAGCACTCATGGATGGATATGGATACATCCCATATGCCACATTGCCAGAAGCACTGTGAGAAGAACTCAAGTGAGCCGGACCATTTTGAGCATGATAAGCTGGAGAATCGTGTTTATGTGAGCTCCATGGCCGGTCAGCCCGATTCTCACCACCTGTCATCCGATCCATTCTTAAGCCAGACCTCTCACCTTGATTGCGGCTGTGGGTACTACGCCCAGGAGCTCGAGGCTTTGAGCTGTTCCGATTCCCTTCTCTATCACTGTTATGTTCACTCCTTTCATAAGTATAATTTCCTTTTCTGTTATTTGTATGTCGTTCTCGTAAAGGTGCCTTCTGAAAGCATCAAAGTACACGACTACACGTTCAAAAAGCAATTTAAGATTTCCATTTCAAAGAACATGGTAGCTCAGAAAGAGGGTAGTGTCAGAGTTCAAAACCCTAGACAATTACTTGACAGTAAATGAAAAATATGCAAGCCAATTTCAGAGACGATCCATCTCAGTTGAAAACAAAACACTACAAAATCAGTCCACAACATGATACCACACTACAAGGCATACGAAAAAACAGAATACCATTTAGTTACATCCTGGTGCCTCCATGCATGAAATTTTGACATAAACCACACGCGAATCATTGGAAAGCTTCTATAATTTTAAATGAAACATCCTTCTGCCAGTCTTATTACCAGACACAACAACTATAGCTTTATTCACAACATTCTCTTGAACAAATGCCATTCTTCGATGTGAAATAACGATGAAAAGCAAACACAACTTCCCCCAAAGAATTTGGCACCACTGCAAGAAAAAGTTTCTTTGGGAAAAGAAAACAATTTTACATGATGAAGCCAGGAGGAGCAGTATCTACTGTGCACTATGTTGGAGGGGGAAAAAGTCTCCCAAGAAAAATGTTTTACATGAAGAACCATAAGGAGGAAATCTGGCAACTCTAATGCATGTTTAAAAGCAGAAATGTTTACGCTGCACAATCTGATTGGTTTCATACGAAAAGCAGTATCAGAAAGAGGAACACAACTATGGGAGTTGCATTTTGTATACAAATACCTTTCAAAAAAACCCAGAAATCAACAAAATAGTAAAACTACATAAACTCAAAGCATGGCATAGTAAAAATCATAGAATAAAGCCACAAGAAAAGGTATCTTACAGGATTCGGCAAATAGGTCCCGGTCCCACTGCGGTATCTAGGCATCTCGTCAACATATTGCTTGTGGACACCAGTAGGTCGATTAGAGACAGACTGCAGAGGAGCACCAGGCATAATACCTGGTCCATAGCTTACGAGATTCAAGTTAGTAGATGCAGGTCTACCTGGACCTTCCAATGGAAACCGACCCTGCAAATAAGCAGGTGGTACCATAACAGGTGGCTGGTAGATCAAAGGTGCAGGATTCCTAGGATTTTGACAAAATCGCCCATACTGCAAGTTCTGCCAGTGGCTGGCAAAATCACTATTGAGAATGTCAGCTTTCTGCTCCATCGTCTCTACAGAAGATGCACTTTTTATAGAGTTCATGTTGCTTAAAATCTCAGGCTGATTGAGTCCATCAGGCGATACAAAGTTCTGGACAGAATCACTGGCATCCAACCTGTCTTCTCCACTAAATTGGACTGCAGGTGCATCACCTCTCCCTGCTTCAGCTGGGAAGTTACAGAAGGGAAGCATTGTTACAAAGGGTACTGGTGGTCCTGTAGGATAAAATGTAAAAGGAACAGTCCCTGAATTATCTGCAGTCCGTTGCCTTGTGCCAGGACCTAAGATCAAAGGTATCAGAGACTCAGATCTACTCGTCTGTGCAGGTTCAAAGCCAGGAGTCTGATGCCTGAAAACATGTTCAATGGTACTTTCTGCAATCCGCTGGTCTGGATTGGGTGATGTGTTCCAGTCTTTGTTATCATCATCTACCTCATTGGAAGAATGCTCAGAGACACTCTTTGGTTTCCCATAAAGTGTGGATGGCAATGCAGGGGATGATTTCCTGCTTCTCTTTTCCCTTACCGACTTTAAGGCCTTCGAGGATGATCCTTCACATGAACTATCCGAAGTTGTACTCCTCACAGTACTAGAATGTGCCGATGAGAAGGGCCTCGAACTAGAAACTCTGTTGTCTACAGAAACATCGCTTTCTTTGTCATCTTGATACGAGAGGGTGTTTGCACGCTCATCCCTTAACGATGCTCGAGTTTCTCTTGTCAGCCTCCGCTGATTTCTTGAACAGCTAACAGAGGCACCTGATGTAGACAAACGTCCTACACTATAACTAGTTGAAGTAGGCTGCCATTTTTCGTCTTCTTGATGCATTTCAAAGCCCCCATTATCTAGTTCATAACCTGCAGCAGAATGCCTATCCTGTTCATGCCAAATATCATGTTCACCATCACCTACACCCAAGTCCCCAGATCTGAAGTTCTCATTATTAAGTTCAATGGAATCTTCTGGACTGCGGGCCAAATCTAGTCCAGAAAAATAGTGAGCTAGCTGTGGAGATACCAGGCCTTGAGAAAACTGCATATTGGCACCCCAAGGAGATTCCATCAAGGGAATATTTGTGGGTACAACACCATCCATATTTCTGTGAATATATCTAATTGGAGGCAGAACTGAACGGGGAAAAGGAACAGGTATGTGACCAGGAGCAAGATTCAACGGAACATGGACCTGCCCATTAAAACCAAGATTGGCAGAGGCTGCCATTATATTCACCAGATCTTGCTCTTCCTGACGCATAACTGGTGTCCCCGGTGAAGATTCTTCAGCCACGGATCCCAAGTTTGATTCATCATGATAGCTGTTAGAAATGCTGTTTGAATCGGAAGCACCATCATGACTTTCACGATAAGAGGTCTGCTTAACAGTTAAATGATCATTAGTTGAGGACCTGCCACTCTGACTCAAGAAATTATCAGGTTCCATGTTCTTTCTCCGACTAGCAACAGGTCTAGCAGAGGTAGAGTGCCCTTTTTCACTTTCTGAGGCCCTATCATGCCTCCCTTGCGAAGGAACTTCAGTATAATCATCAGTGAGCTCAGGACTAGAGCGAGTCCTCAAGAAAAGGTACCTTCCCAGGTCAGCTGCTAAACTATCTGGGTTCATGCTTCTCTGACTCTTTTCGGTATGCATTCCATGAGTTGGAACTGTTGCTCTCTTTGTTTGATCATAGATCTTTCCGTTGTTGGAGTTAGCAATATTCTTTGGAATTTGCACACGGGAATGCTGAGCTACTTCACCACTTACAGAGGTGCTTTCTACAGGATGGTTCACATAAGGAGGAGCGACAGCAGGTGTGCCACGCCTAGCATCACCCGAAGCTTCACGGACAGAAGGTTCACTGCTAGAATTGTCCTTCATATTTTCAAACCCATTACAGCTATCAATATTGGGCAATCTTGACTGCAGCAAACCAATCCTTGGTTCATCTGGACGACTGCCACTGCCATGTCTTTCCCAAGTGTTCAAAAAGAATTGGTTTACTTCATAACATATGTCCTCTTTAGGACAGTCAAGTAACCTAGCCAACTTTTTGGCCCCAAATGCAAATGCACTCCGAATTCTAAAGAAGTTACCTAAAAAATGAAACATTGTAAAGTGAGACGCACATAAATTGGTAACAAAACTTAACATGCACCATACATGATTGGTAAAGGAACTTAACATGCATGATATGGAAGAGGCAAAATAAGTTCATCAATCAGCAAAGCATGTTATGCATCAAATACAGGCTTGTAAGAAACAAATGTAAGTAACTAGCCAGAATACCTTTATTGACACTACGTCCAAGGTTGTTGGTTACTTTTAAAGGATCAATGACATTGAAGTACTTGGACACAAAAGGCTGTCCTTGATTCTCCTGGCCCACAGGGTGAACGGCATACACTGAGCCGCAAGCGTCAAGAAACAATTTGCTGAGTAGTAGATCCCCACCATCTTTCCGTGGAGGTTCAGCTGCAAAAAGTTTCAAAAAGATCAACTCAATCCTGTCAACTCACAGGAGTTATTACTGACAACCATCAGAATATAAAGCAACTCTAGAGCAAAGGAAAACAGACCTGCCACCTCTGGTAGAGAAGAAATTGGTACGGGACCCCAGAGACTAACACAAAAGTTGTCCCAATCAAACTTGCTGAAGAACTCAAGAAAACGATATAGGACCTGTATTTGGTAGCAAAGCATATCTAATAAGGCAAAGAGGACAGGAAAATTCAGTCAATGAGATATTAGATGTACAAAAGACTGACCTCCAGAGGTCCCGCAAAAGAATTATTGAAAACATGAAATATGTAAAGCACCAAAGTTTCCAAAGCATAAGTGGAAATCAGTCCATGGTGGGCCCCAAGAATACGACTCTCATAATAGCACCAAGCTTTTATTAATATAATGCTCCTCTTGAACAAATGATCTTGATTGATCAAATTATCAACCTATAGTCAAGAGTACAAGTAACAGTTAATAAGAAAGCATTTCTAGTCATGAACTCTCCAAATTGAAAATCATCTGCAGATAAGCATGTTGCACTAACCTCCTCAAGGAAACACAAGGTGCACAGCCCACCAAGTTGATTAAACGATATGTCAACCACAATGTTCTCGACAAGACATTTAATAATTTTGACCTGCATACATGGGCCAAAGGCAAATGTAAAGTTGATCCAATCAAACCTAAATGAGATAGCCAGAAGTAAAATGGAGAAGCTGAGAGGGGGGCTATCTGTGTGATACTAACTGATAACTGGAAACTTTTGCAACAAGGCATCTTCACTAAGTATTTGAAGAGATTCTTGTGCAAAATGAAACAATCAAACAGGTGATGACAATCAAGAGGGAGAAGGAGAATGAATCCATTTCATACCATTAAATGTTGGATCAGGAATTACACACAATCAATGTATCAGAGTTCTCACTATCACCAAATGTGAATCACATCGCGATGTTGTATTAAGTTTCTAAGAAACTTTCTTCTAGCTTCGACCACGGGAATATATTAGCATGATGAAGTTCAAAAAAACTGCCACGCTAGTTAAGAATCTTATTTTTCCAATTAAAGGAGGTGCCGCTGCTTTCATTAGGTCGTGTCATCATGAAAAACTGACCCTACTCTCCTTAGAAGGAAAAGAATCATATAAATCGATGATGGTCCTCTAGTGTCAATGCTGGTGGTCCACAGGCACTTACTTGTTGCTAACAAAAACCCTAATTTGATCTTTCTTCTTCTTATATTTTCTTCTTTCTACAAACTCTGAACACACTTGTTGGACATGTCGAAGAGGTTTTAAGTAGGCAGATCAACAGCCACAGCAATAGATTCTCCTATCTTGATTTTGCCACTGACACTAACTGAGAAGTGCAAGGAATGGATAGAATACCTCTGCCTGAATGTACTGGACTTCCTTAACACGGAATTGAGCATTCTCGTTATTCTCCTCACTCTCTAGGGTTTCTCGGACAACATGAGCCCATGTTTCCTTCATCCTTTCATCACTACTGAAGGTAGTTAAGTCAATGTCCCCGTCAGGCAAATAAGTCTTCAGGGGTACCGACCCAAAGGTGTTCACCTGCACATTGAACTAAATATCCACACCACAAGTAAGATTTAGTCGAACATCTGAAGAACTATAACCGTATGTTCATATAGCACCAGCAAATGCATTAAAACAACGTAAGACCGGTCAACCTGGCTAGGGAAGGAGTTGGTGATGAGGCGATCAACGTAGTCAGCAACAGCCTTGCGGAGGTCCTCAGAGGGCTTATTAGGCTTAATGCACTTAATAAGCTCAAAAATCCTCTGCTCGGCCTTGGACCAGCGGTCCATGTCGAGCGGACGGATCACAGAGGCGGCTTGGTTGGGCAGCAAGCCATTAAGCAATATCCCACTTGCCGGCGGTGGCCGCCCCCGCCTCGCTTGCTCTCCCATAGTATCAACCCCCAAAGCCACGACACACACAAATCCTCTATCCCCTTTTCTGCCTTTACTTAACAATGGTTAACCCAAGATTATAAAACAATTAAAAAAAACATAAAAAGTTTCAAAGTCTAAACAGGGAGAAAATTAACAGAGGGAAGGAAGCTTTTAATTTCCTTTCCTTATTTGCCTAAACAAAAATCCAAGGCGGGAAACCAAACCAGTATTCCCCTACGGCCCTACCAAACAAGGCAAAGCGAGAACGATCGATAACCGTAAACCTCAAACCAAAGACGGAATCGCGAGTTTAAGAAGCGAAACCCTAAGAATCGGAAAGGGGAATGTAGCGAAACAGCGGGAAAAAAATAGAGAGAAAACCCTAGAAGGAGGATAAAGCTAAAGCAAAGTGGCGCTATCCTGCGCGGTTTATTCGCGATTGGGGGGGTAGTATCGGCGAATCGGGGAGGGACTAGATTGCAAAATGGAGGAAAAAGGGAAGGGAGCGAGAGAGGGAATATTTTTTGATTTTTTTCTCCTATCAATTTTATCCTTTTTTCAATTTTTTTTATTTGTTTGGTTAGGTTTTCGTAAATATGGAGGAGCGTGCGGTTTAGGGGTAGAGAAGAGAAGACGATGGCTTGACGTTGAATTTGAGGAGAAAGCAATGTTTTTTTTTCTCAATCGAATCTGTATTAATCGATTTTCTTTTTTCAAAATGTATTAACCGATTTCATTGATACAAATATACGGTGCAATAGGTCCGAAAAAAATATATTATCTAGTTATTTAGTTCTTTTAAGAGCAAAGGGAGAAATAAAAAATATCAATTAATCCCAGCATTTTTTTTTTGAGATCCTATTCTAAATCTTATTCTATTATATCAGAAATGCTCATGTCAAAAATCGAACCCTGGACTTCACCCCACATGAGTAGGAATAATGACCAAATGGTCACTCGGCATTAATCCCAGCATGTTGGCATTGCAGGAGAACATCCTTTCTCTCGCTCTTCGGACTTGGGGATGTCGGGAAGAGGAAGGACAAGTAAATATGGGCCGGGCCTTTCTAGATTTGATTTCTAGAATATTAGTTAGTCCAAATTGGAACTAAATCGGAGAGGAAAAAAGATTTACTGCAATATTGGAAGTGTCGTTTAATCAGATTTGATCAAAAATCGAATCAACGCGTGTACATTTTTTTTGGGATTGATCGGTCGTCTTCAAGGTCGAGAGTAGAGTATCACTTGGAACGCAAGCCGGGGACGTTCTTGAGGCCCATCTTGCCGAGTACCATCTTGGAGATGGCCGGAGGAATGCCGAGTCCCATGCTGCGGCTGAAACTGCTAGCAAGTTCAACAAGCTTGGCTTTGTCCTTGCCTATTGCCCTGTTCGAGTTGTAGTACCCTAGCCACGCCTGGTACGCGGCCTCTTTGTTCTTCATCTCCACGTTGGAGAGCGCGTGTTCCACCTAATCCGAGCACGAAGAATCGTTAATGGAGTTTCCCGAAATGGGGAGGCGAGGGGGGAGATGGAGAGTTCGGAGCGAGGAGAGTTTTGTGGTTACCTTCTTTGCCGTGCCGGGATCTACCGAAGGCAATGTACCCTTTGTTATTGGCAAATCTCTGATGGTTGATACGAAGAATTCCTCCCAGGGTGCAAGTAACAATATGCCTTCTCCTTCTTTGCCCTTGCGGCCAGTCCTACCCAGCCGATGGATATATTGCTGTCTATCAGCAGGCACGCCCACCTGAATGTCACCAACATGTCTCATCATACAATAATACAATTACACTCGGAAAAGCAGAAAGAAGATCCAATCAAGTAGAAAGAAGTACCAAGTTTATCAATGATAGAAATGCAGCATACCTGTACAACAAGGGTGACGTCTGGATAGTCAACACCACGGGCAGACACGTCAGATGTGACAAGTATTAGGCCATTTGACTTCCGAAATTCATCTGAGACCCTTGTTCTATAGCTCTGGGGCTTTCTAGAATGGATTTCTCTAACATTCAAGTGCAATTTCCCCAGAAGGTCTGCAACCAATCGAGTGACCATAGCAGTTGTGCAAAACACAAGGACCTGCAAAACATGTGGGGATTTATAACTTGAGTGAAACTAAATACAAACAATGAAGTTGTGTCTAACATCCACCCTTGTACACGAAATCCATGTCAACGAAACTGTGGCTCTTCAGATGGAAAAATCTACCTTGAAGTCAGAATTATCTGCTATATGATCCTTGAGAAGAGTGTACAAGATTGGAAACTGCTTCTCCAAGGGTGCTACTAGATGCATCTGTCTAACCTGAAATGATCGAGACAAATGATGATCCGAGACGATAACAAATCAAATCAGCGGGCACATCTTAAATTTGAAACCCACCTTTGCATGTGTCTCTTCTGTTCCTTCTTCAACCGTATTGATATATTCATGATCTTTTTTCAATGCCAGATGACAAATTTGGCGAACCTACAGATAATTCAACTGCTTTTCAGATACAAAAATTAAAAAATATATGGTCGTCGACGCCAAAAGGTAGAGAAGAAACCTCATCGGGAACTGTGGCCGAAAACAAAAGGGTTTGGCGTTGTTTTGGCACAGCAGCTATTATCTTCTCGATAGCTCTCCGGAACCCCATGTCAAGTAAGTGATCAGCCTCATCAAGTACTAGGATTTTCACCCCCATCAGCCTTGTTGCAAATCCTGCAGTATTCTCAATATGATCTTGGAGCCTTCCAGGTGTAGCTACAAGGATCTGCAAGTTTGGAATAGTAAACTATACATGCGGGTATATGACAAAAATGGACGTCCATGACCGCTACTTATCTCAAGGCAATCAATAGGGTTGTGGATCAGTTCTAACTGGTGTGGAGCATGGCCTTTCAATTCAGTGCGTCAATTAATGAAATTTACAAGCCATTTGAAAAGAAGCAATCTACACTATTGTGTTTGCACGGGCATTATTTAGTAAATGACAAAGTAGTGCATAACTTCAATATATTTACCTGGCAAGGGTTTGTCTGCATGCGTTTCTGCTCTTGAGGAAGCCTTGTACCTCCAATAACAACTTGAACACCAATGGACCTGTGATACTTCAGAAGCTTATTTGCCTCTGAAGCAGCTTGACTGGCAAGCTCCCTCGTTGGGCATATGACAAGCACAAGAATTGGAGGTCGTTTCTCATCACCGCCAACAGGTTGAGTTTTCGCAACAACCTCAATAGATGGAAGCTAAAAACAGATGAATCGACAACATGTTAATATGGTGACAAACGGATAGGATGCCTTCGGTCGCACATCAAAATATTCCATGGGTATACATGAATTGCATATTTTAGTTTCTTAGAGAAAAAAATAATAATAAATCTTGCAAGAATCAGCATATATTGCATGAAGTCTAGAAGATAGTAGCTTACCAGAAACGCTACAGTTTTTCCAGTGCCAGTCTTAGCCTTGGCCAGAACATCCTTTCCTAGAAAAGAAAACAATTAGATTGATGAACAAACGTCCAAAGTAATGAATGGAAGAATGGTATCAGGATGAGGACCACTTTTGACCTGTTATTAAGTCTTTTTTTTTTATGGATGGACAGTTATTTAAGTCCTCGCATAAACAACACATAACAATGGATTATCTTGGAAGACAAAAAATTATTGTCAGGGTTTGTACATGAACTAAATTGTAGTTCTTATCAGTTTACTTTGGCAGTCAACGATCCAAAAGTTTGGTTCTATCTCTAAGCAGGAACACTCGTACAGCACAAGTATATGATCTACAGAGCGTTGGCATCAAACCACACCTGTGCCTATTTTCATCTTAAACAGACCGCAGTACAGGACTTATAGTCCTATAAGAGTTAGACCAACAAACCCTTGAGTATAATCGGAAGAGTCGCCTCTTGGACAACTGTCATTTTCTCATAACCAGCATCCCTGACAGCTTTCATCGACAAGGGAGAAATTGCGCATTGATCAAACCTGCAGCCAATTTGGCAATATAATACGTTAAAAGAGTAATATCCACGTGCAAAAGTAACTCAACTTTGAGTTCTACCATTGACATACCGAGTCTCAGTCAAATATGAATCCGATGGTCCAGTAGACACTGTCGTAATTCTTCCACCGGCATCCTCTTTGAGCCCGAGTGAGGTCCTAGCAGTGTTCCCTACACCACCATCGTCATCATAATCTTCTCCTTCATCATCATCACTCTCACTCTCGTTATGCGAAAAATCCCCCAAATCACTCCCTATCATCGCAACCCTTACCCTATCCTCCTCTTCCTCTTCCTCCTCCTCCTCCTCCTCGTAAAAACTTTTCCTCACACTCTCTACCTTCCCACCTCTTCTCTCCCCAAAATCCCTCCCATTCCCATCCCCAAACTGCATTCTCCCGCGACCACCCCTCCCGGAATCAAATTTCCCATTCCCACGCATCCCCGAAATCTCGCCCTTGTCATCATAAGAACCTCTATCTCCCCCTCTCCCTCTCCCCCGCCCACCCAATGCCCTCCCACCTCTCCTTCCCCCGAAATCTACCTCTCTCCCCCTACCATTCCCGCTCGAATACCCACCCTCCCCTCTCCCAGAAGACTTCCTCCCACCAAAATCTACCTCTCTTCCCCTACCCCCACCCCTACCCCAACTCCTAAACTCTCCTCCTCCCCCTCCTCTCTTCTTCTTCGAACCAAACCTATCCTCCTCCAAGTCACCACCGTAATCCTCCTCTTCCCTACTCCTCTTACCAGAAAACCCTTCCCTTCCTCCTCCTCTTCCTCTTCCTCTCCCCATCCCTCTCCCTCTCCCCCTCCCCCTACCCCTATCCATCCCACTCCCTCTACCCGACCCGAAACTCTCGTCCCCGTCCTCGTCGCCACTGCCTCGCAGCGAGCCGTTCCTCATGCCACTCACCCAGCTACTCAACTCCGCCTCGTCCTCAATCAAACTCTTCGAAGCACTAGCCCGAAACGACCGCACCCCAGGCGGTCCAAGCCCAACCCCGACGTACTTGAGCTTGAAGGGGAATATCCTGGAGAGAATGCCGGTGGTTGCCCCGCGGGAGGTCGTGGGTCCCACTCTGACAGACTGGAGGGCGGCGGGCGGCGGGTTCAGGAAGCGGAGGTTGGAGATGAGCTTTCCTGGCATGTTTTGGATAGAGAGAAATGAGCGGGTTTTAAAGGGGTGGGATAAGGGACTTTGTGAGCGGATATGGAAAGGGTTGTAGGGTTTAAGAACGGAAATAATATCAAATATGGGTGGGAAGAGGGTAAAACGGCTGCGTTTTTTATGGGAACACTTATTTTTGTATCAAGTATCAACTGTATTTTTTTTAAATAAGAAATTTCATTCATTTATAATAAACCATAAGTCATCTACAAATTACAGCTATGGAAAAACAATAAATACACTTCAACCTTTTCGCTATGATACTTCTCTATCTGGAAGAAATCTTCGCGAAAGATGAATTATCGCAAACGATGTATTCTTATTCTCAAAAAAGTATCAAATGTATTCTGGACCAAAATAGACGAGCCCACGAAACGATGGACTTTTTAACTTGTTTCGTAGTCCAAGACGGAAATGGATTCATTGGGGACAATTAAATGGGTGTCCCCATATGGGGACACCAATATGGGCCATTGGATATGAAAAAAATTAGATCCAATGGTCCATAATCACACAAGGGCATTATTGACCTTTACTCTTTCCACTACCCAAAATATGATTTGACATTTACCCTTCACTTCCACTTTCCCATGATTTGATCAAAAATGAAACACTATTAACATCCAAAAATTAAACTTTTCATTTTCCCACCCAAAAAATTGGAAGTTGATTGGAGAGAGAAACTTTAAATAAAAAAAATTGGGTAGTTTTACCAAAGAGAAAACCATTACGTCTTAAAGCGAAAACCCATAGGTCTGAACGAGAAAACCAGTACGTCATAAGGAGAAAACCAGTAGGTCTGAACGAGAAAACCAGTACGTCTTAAAGCGAAAATCCGTTGATCGAGAAAACCAGTAAGTCATAAAGAGAAAACTAGTAGGTCTGAACGAGAAAACCAGTAAGTCTTAAAGCGAAAACCTGTAGGTCTCAACGAGAAAACCAGTAAGTTATAAGGAGAAAACTAGTAGGTCTGAACGAGAAAACCAATACGTCTTAAAGCGAAAATCTGTAGGTCTGATCGAGAAAACCAGTAAGTCTTAAAGCGAAAACTCGTAGGTCTGAACGAGAAAACCAGTAAGTCATAAAGAGAAAACCAGTAGGTCTAAAACGAGAAAATCAATAAGTCTTAAAGCAAAAACCCGTAGGTCTGAAGGAGAAAACCAGTAAGTCATAAGTAGAAAACCAGTAGGTCTGAACGAGAAAACCAGTAAGTCATAATTACAAAACCGATACGTCATCAAGAGAAAACCAGCAAGCCATAAGGAGAAAACCAGCAAGCTATAAGGAGAAAACCAGTAAGTCTTAAAGCGAAAACCAGTACGTCATAACAACCAAACCAGTATGTCATAAAGAGAAAACCAGTACGTTATATCGAGAATACTAGTACGTGATAACGAAAAAACCAGTACGTGATTAATTGGAGAGAGAAGGTGGGTTATTCAAAATTGGAAGTAGATTGGAAAGAGAAAGTGGGTTGTTAAAAAGGTTGGGTGGTTTTACTAAAACACCCTTTTTCCAATATTGAGTTTATGTAGTCCCCATATGGGGACTAAAAAGTTGTCCCCAATGAATCCACTCCCGTCCAAGACTGAGCCCGACGAGGTTTGGCAACAATAAAAAGTAATCATAAGTAATCATTACAAAGGCCTATATACATTTAATTTACCAATTTGGAGTAAATACAGATCATTCATTAATCATGACTCTTTGTATGTGCATTTGTTCTAAGACCACCCGCATCGGGTGGTTTTCTCGCCCCGGAGTTGCCACGCGTCAGGCCCGGATTGGCGGGGCTCTGAAGCGCGTGGCGCCCCGGTTTGTCAGCCGGGCGAGTTTCGCCCCGACAGCGGTGTCTTGCCCCGGGCGACGTGGCCCCCTCTGATTGGGCCACGTCGCCCAGGCTGTTTTTTTATTTTTTTTAAAGAAAATGAAAAAAATCGAAAAAAATTAGGAAAAGAATTCTAAAAAATACTTTTTATTTTTTTGGGGACCTTTTTGTCCAATTAAAATTTTTTTAATAATTTTTTGTTAATTTTATACAAATTTTAGAATCCAAATAACGAAACTTTTCGGATGAAAAAAAATGTGTGTGATCCAAATTTGATGTAAAAAATGTGTGGTCCAAATTCATTTTCTATAAAATTTGTGGTCCAAATTCATTTGAATTTTATAAAATTTCTATTTCGCAAAATGTGGTACTTCGGAATTAAATTTAGCATTTTTTAAGTTACACGAATTTATATTCGAGTTTGATGGAGTTAGCTGAATTTTAAAAAAGCTGCGCTGAGAAAAAAAGCTGACGTGGCGCTCAGAGCGTGGCACTGTAGCGGGGGCACCACTATGAGCTGAAAACTGAGAGCAGGGGCACGGTTGACGTGACGCCCAGGGCGCGCACTGTAGCAGGAGCACCAGTGCGGATGGTCTAAGGGCCACCGCTTTTTCCATAAGTTTATTTTAAATCAATTCATGTACTAATAAGTTTGTTTTAGAGTTCTTCGACAATTTTAATAATACTCAAATTGTTGTCATAATTTGTGAGCATTAAAATTTATATCGAATATCTTCATAAGAATGAATAGAAACAAAGAAAATTATTTTACCCGTAAAATATAGCCGACAAATGGACCAGCTCAATGCCGTGTAGTTTTTTTAAGCTTTACGGAAATCTCTTCTCACTCTTTGTGATTTTTTGAAATTTTGAAATTTTGATATTTGTTATTTAGAAGAAATAATGGTACTTTATTGATCAATATCAAAAATTTCAAGAAAAGAAACTTAATTGTAAACCTTAAACTACGATATTTTAAATTGAAAATAGGTGTACTATGAGGAAATAATAATAACATGCGAAATACGAGTTAATATCCGATTTTCCATTACGATTAACGGCCACTTTCTTCCCACGTCGTGCCGCTATCTTTATGACACGTGTACCATTTATTTTTCAGGGCTACTCCTTAGTTTTCCTCAAGTTTTTTTTTTTTTTTTGGTGTGAAGTTTTCCTCAAGTCTTAAGAGGATTGGAGTGGACTGTCGTTCAACGTAGACGTGACTGTCGGGATGATGTGGACGACACACTCTGATTGGCTGGTGTGTTAGTGTTTAGCATGAAACAACACACGTGGCACTAGCTCATTGGCGCATAGTGTCTATCTTATCAATAATTTTGTTTTAATTGCTTTGCCCTAGCTGGCTAAAACCTTGTTAATAATTTTGTTTCAGCTTATTGTGATTAGTAGACACCACATTGGACCTAAAATGCCAACCAGTTCGAAAAATACTCTTTGAACCACAACACTTTATAAGAACTATGTTCTCACACCTCTTATTAGTCACTCAAATTCCAAACTACGTTCTCATAAAGATCCTAAACCGGAACCCCATGCAAGTTTTGAAGGAGATTCTTAAAAACGCCGGTTCACTTTAAAAAAATAAATAAGGAATTTCTAAAATTTAGCTATTAAGGAATCAAAACGTAACAGATCTACGTTTCTCTGGAATCACTAGTTCCATGGCTCTACCAATTTGCTTGTTCCATTGTTCTACCGGATCACTGATTCCGCTACTCACATTTTGTTTTTGTCTCATGAAAATTTTTGATCATCTACTTAAAGACATAGTAGAACCAATTAGAAAATAGACATGTTAAAGAGATCACATTTCATGTTATCTGTATGCTATTTATCTATATTTGATCTATATCATTGAGATTATTGATATCATAATCATCTAATAGTCATGATTCTAATATGACGTTATATATATACATGATATAGACCAAAAATTTTCGGAGAAAGTCTAAATTTATTATATAAATATTATGAGTCGTATATTAAATTATCATTTATATTGATTATTTGACCAAATAAGTTATTGTGAGGTTATCCATATTTTTATAAGTTTAAAACTACTTTACATAATTATAATAATATAATTTGTGCTTGATGAGTGTATATCGGTTATTGGTTTGTCAATAAAATCATGAAAATCGTAATCGACTAACATATCAAAATTTAACCAAAGGGCTTGTAACCTAGTGGTATAGGTGTTGCCTCCTTCAAAGGAGGTCCAAGGTTCAAACCTTGGCTTGGGTGTAAAAATTTGTGGTGTTAAATTGGGGTGTTTACTTATAAAAAAAAACATATCAAAATTTATCAGTTATGGTCATTAATATACCAAATCAACTACGTTCTCTTCTCCAAGTATGAAATCGTAGAAGCCATTTTATGTAGAGTTATTTATATATTCGCTCCCCACTCTTTCCTCCTTGTTTAGATCGATCACAGCTGTGCAAGACTAACTTGACTACATGAAGGAAATCGAGGGAGAGTGGAGCGTCAAGGTGGTTCATGTCTATCGAGAAGTTAATAGTTGCGACGACACTCTAGCTAATTTTGATTTACCTCTTCCGTTAGGATGACGTGTTTTTGACTCGTCTCTCTTGTCTATAACGCAGCTCATGTTATGTGATATTGAGGATGTAAGATGTAGCATATCAAATTTAGAGTCAACTCAACTCGTGTGTTTTCTTGACATCTTGTATTTAGATAGAATCAAACTTAGCGATAATAACATCAAAGCAATCCTCTACTTTACTTGAGATATTTTTCTTTAGTGCAGATTTTTCTACCAAATTTTACCGCGAAAGAATTTTAATACTTTATCGCAAGAGAATTTTAACAAGGTTGACATTCTAACTTTACAATATAAAATTATATAAATTATATAAAAAATATATATTTATAATATTTATATGAGTTTTGCCCCCCTATTTTTAATTAAAAAAATATAATATAATATAAAAAGAAATACGTCCGTTTGAACAGAAATTGTTATGAAAAGTTGAAGTACATAGTCTTAAATTGCATTAGTAAGTAAAAAAAAATGAAAAATTCCATCCCTTCCAATTTCCTCTCTCTCCAAGTGACCTTTGGTCCAACGCCATAAAGGTGGGGAAGGATTTGAGAAATCCAAGTTCGATTCCTGACATTAACATTGTAATATAATAGATATTAGTATAGAAAATAGTATATGAACTAAAAAAAAAATTCCCCTCTCTCCCCAGACCAACACTCCTCCACTTGAAACAAAACACCGCCACTCCCAAGCCGCGACACAAAACGCGCCGTTTCGTGTCAGCCCCTATATAAAGTCCGCCTCCCTCTCCCCTCTCTCTCTCTCCATTTTCATCCACGCTCTCCGTCTCCAGAATAACCGCATTTCCGAGAGTTGGCACTCGAGAAGGAGCCGGCACTAACGGGAAGACGAAGAAAAATCTTTAAAAACCGATAGTTGCTCCGTAGCTCCGACGAGTTCCTCGGCCGCCGTCATCGTTATTTTCTCTCGTGGATTCCCTTACCTCGCTAAATTTGAGGCTTCGTTTTGTTTATCTGAATTATACTTTTGGAATCTAAAATTCGTCGAAATAAAAATCCTCTTCCGGCGCTCTTCGATTATCGGAATCTCGCTTCCGGAGGTATGTTTTTCTTTAATGAAAAGGTTAATTTCTTCTCCGGTTCTCCTTTTGAACTTATCTTAGCCGCCTTAAATATTTTCTTTGAATATATATATGCAAAGATCCATCTGTTTGGGGAGGTCAAATGGCGGTTAGTTAGATTCTTTTTTTGTTTAGTCCAGCTAGTCAGTTAATTTATTTCAAGTTGCTTTATGAACAAAGAATATTCCGATACATACATATATAATAATAATAATAATAATAGTACTTTATAATAAGGTTGGTGCAGATCTGTCGGATTTTTTAAACTTCGTCGCTTTTGAGTTTCGGTAAATCGCGCTTTTCTTAATTCGCAGTGGATATCGAGTAGGGAAGTCCCCCGTAGGTAGGCTTCAAGCTGAGGCTGTTAGTTCTTTTTGTATTTTAGGTAGCTCATTTAGCGGTTTAATCCGGTTGACGAAGCAGCATTTGCAGTGGTAGTGGATTTGTTTAAGGGTTAGACATTTGGAGTTAGTGTGTTCGGGTTATGATTGTTGGGAGAGGATATAGGGTGGAGCTGCTCGTCGAGTTCGTTGGAGGCCGATGAATTGTAGTTTGTGTTTCGTGTAGCGTGTCTCTTAATTTCCGTTTCCTTCAGAATTTCCCTTGCTGAAGTTATATTGTTTGTAGGTGCAATTGTTTTTCATTTTGCAACTTGTGTTTTTGAGCAGATGCTTTTTCGTCAAGTGGTCTCACTGCTGTTCTTTTGTCAGGAAAAGGTTGATTACTCCTATGAACTTTTGTGAAGTGCGAGCTAGTTTGTCGTGTGAGTCAAACCGTAATATGCTGTTAGCTTGCATTCAGCTGGAATGAAGACGCCTCAGGTTTGTTGCGTCTTTGTTTAGAGTGTCCAGATCTTGATTAGCTGTTCTTTGACTTGATTATATATACTTCGGGTTCTCGTCGATTTTGTTTCACTTAACCAGAAACGTATACAAACACAGATGTCTGGTGTCTGCGTGGCACTTTCCCTTTATTTGTGTCAATTGTCATCCTTCAGAGGGAAACACCATCTTTTGGACTAAGACTAGCAGTTTTGGAGTGTCTTTTAACAAGTTGTGGCTAATTTGAGTGGAAAATTAATGTAAAACATGAGCAACTCATGTTCTGACCAAATTTTGTGGCAGCTTCTTTCTAAGGCAAGGTGTCTAATATTGTTAGAGTTTAGTACTGTGAACACTACTAGCTAGTTTTGCTTTAAGAAAAGTTAAGTCTCTAGTTTGCGTGAACCGGGGTGGGTCCTGCCTTGCATCAAAAGCTGCCCGAGCACTCAACTCTCTGCCATGTTTTTCACTTAATTATTTTTCCCATCAGAATTTTGTTGATGATACACGACCAGCAACTTGCTAGCTTTTCCTTACCTTTTGTGGTGCTCTTGTTATCACAAAACTTTTTCCTGGAGCTGAAGAAATATGTTATTGGACTACATAACACAGGAAACTAAGCCCTCTGTTCAAGCTTCACCAGATTCTCAAAGTGACCAACAGAATATTCACGCAGCAGAGGCTCCAGTAGCTGATTCCACCTCTGTTTCTGCTTCAAGCAACGATGGAAGAAAGGTTTCACGACAGGACATTGAACTTGTGAGAAACCTTTCTATCCTTGACATTTAAGCTTTTCTTTTTTTTTTCTTATCAGTTTAGTGAAACCAGTCTTATTATTCTCTCTGTGGATTATCATGATGATTTCAGGTCCAGAATTTGATTGAACGATGCCTTCAATTGTACATGAATAGGGATGAAGTTGTTAAAACCTTGCTGACTCGAGCACGTATAGACCCAGGATTTACAACTCTGGGTAGGTTCTTGAGTTGGTTAGCTTTGTTGTGTCTTGAAGGGCTAACAGTTGAAAGTTTTATGTTCTAGTACCAATATTTGGCTGTGCTGTCTCTCATGAAGGAATTGAACGCTTGTTTTCACCTGAAGTGATACAATACTTGCTGCATACTGGATGCTACTGTATTTACCTTGATGAAAAACTACACTTACTTTTTGTTGGGCTTAATGTTGTCATTTGTTTTTTCTTGACAAAATAAAACCTGGATTATACATATATACTGAGAGAAGAATCCTTGGGTCGGCTCCTTACAATTTGTTTTTTGTCATTCTTAGTGTGGCAGAAACTGGAGGAAGAAAATGCTGATTTCTTCCGGGCCTATTACATAAGGCTAAAGTTGAAGAAACAAATCCTGTTATTTAATCATTTACTAGAGCATCAATATCATCTCATGAAGTATCCTGCACCTCCAAAAGTTCGTTTGGGCCCCATACAAAATGGAATTCATCCAATGCCTGGTAATCTCTCCCTTTCTAAATGAAAATCATGCAGAAATGCTCTGTGATCATGATGATGTCTACTCTCGTGAAATAACGATGCATATGTTTTCTCTGGTTGCTTAGTTTGCTTTACTCAGTATGTAAGGGCATGCAAGGAAGGGCTAACATAACAGTTGCTTGCTTTTCCTATTCTCTTGTCCTGTCAATTTTTTGTGGTTATTTCTTCATATTGTTTATCTGGTTTGAAGATAAAATATGTGTGTTACAAAATAGTCTCACCTCTTGAACCCTTGACCCCCTTAAATTGCTTGTCTATCTCCTTACGCTACAGCAGTTGAGCACCAGCAACGTGTTGGCTAATTGTTATATCAGTAACCCGATCATCTTTAAAGACATTTCTACATCTCTTTATTCCAATGTCCTTGCTTCGTCAGTTCGTCTACGCAAAGTTTTAGACCTTATTAATCTGAGAATGGACAGTTGAACACTGCTTTCATATGGGATGGTATTGTGGTACTTTTTCTTGCATCCTGCCATTATTCAATGTTACGTATTTGCAGTGCAGCTAACAATATGCCCATGGGATATCCTGTCATGCAACAACATCCAATGCCATTACCGGGGCAACCCCACATGGATTCTATGGGAATATCAAGCTGTCTTGTGGTGAATGGTGTCCCAGCGCCTGGAAATTTTCATCCTATCCGGATTAATTCCGGGAATGAGTAAGACATGCTACTTGCTCGTTCTGCTGTCATGTGTTATATGTGGTGCCATTTTTCTTTATTTTAATGCCGTAGTAACAATTGTTATGCTGGAATTCTGGTATGTTTGAATTTTATTTCCCTGTGTGAGCTAATGGCATCTGCAATTTCACCTTGTACCATGATAACTGAAAACAGGGCTGCTGATGTTGCACCTGTTGTTCCATCCAACAATGGCATTTCATCCATGTCAGAAATGCCAGTTAGTCCTACTTCAGTAGCATCCAGCGGCCATTTCCCCTTCACTGCATCAGAAATATCAGGAATGGCAGTAGATTCATCAGCACTTGATTCAGTGTTCACATCTGACGTGGCAAGTTCAGTTGGCTTGCAGCTGGGGCAAGATGGTGGAGCTGGAAATTCTAGAGATTCTCTTCGTTCATTGGATCAGATTCAGTGGAACTTCAGTCTCTCAGATCTGACAGCTGATTTATCGAACTTGGGAGGTATCTGCTCATGTTATTGCGCATGATTATACCTCTCCCGAAAAATCTCCTATACTTCACGAAACCTCCTGTATTTCTCTTTTCAGATATCTCCTAAAACCTCACTCCTTGTGCCCACAGCATTTGCTGATGATTTTTGTTGTTGAAATTTCTCATGGCTCAGCCCATCTTTATTTGTTCTTTCGCTTTTCTCTCTTACCGAAATGACTGTCATTTGCAGATTTAGGAGCTCTCGGAAACTATCCTGGTTCGCCCTTTCTTCCCTCAGATTCGGAAATTTTGCTTGATTCTCCTGACCATGAGGATATAGGTAATATCTATTGCTTCCATTGTAGTGTCTTCTTGTTGATGAAACATAAGAAATGCACACCATGTTGCGTTTTCCTAGCTCTTTTTCTATGTTCATGAAACGGATTAACTCAAACCATAGTGCCTAGTCTTTTATGATCTCTGGTAATTATTGATTTCCCTGGTGATTGCAGAGGAATTCTTTGTTGACTCTGTCCCCGGACAAGAATCACCGTCAGATGAAGAGAGGTCCTAAGACCAATCTCACGCAGCCTCGCTGATTCCGATGATGCTAGGTAGGTAAGTTAGGGAAGAGGTAGGGGATTAATTAAGCGTCTCTTCTGAAATGTAGGGAATCTAGTATCTATTTCAAACAACAGTTCTCCTAGTGCAGTAAGTAGCATCTGTGCCTCTGTACTGAAATGAAAAAATGCACGTTCTCGTTGGCTTTAGCAGTTTGGCAATGACGTGGCTGGTCGGAAGATAAACGGCAACCCTTTAGACTTGTGCGATGTTGCATGTTTCCTGTGGGGAGAACTATATGGTATTTACAATTGCCATTGTAGTCTTGTACTCTGATATGACTCTTTAATCTCACTCTTGTGCCGTTTAGACTTTTAAAGAAAATGCAGAAAATATGGTACTTTTGTATTTGCCAGATCCCAGTCATGTTCCGTTCGCCTAAAAGAAACAAATAATGTATTTTGATGTGATGAGAATGGTGAAAATAACCCGACAGGAGTGAAACAAAACATGAAATCCGTAACTACGCCACTATCTATGAGTCACTCGTTTATAGACTCGAATTTGGGTGATCTATTTGTTAGAGAGTGTCTTACTCGTAAGTCAAATGAGTTAGTTTATAAGGATTCACTTCCCCACAAGTAGAGGTACGAAAAACTGATGTTGAAAAATCAGTGATGAATTGTGGTCGGGACTAAAATGCATGGCAACACTACAGGTGAACGGACATCAAAGAGCACGGACCACTACCAAACAGAGACAAAATCTCACCTAACCTCAAACGAAATAACATTTTAACAGCCATTAATCTGGAAGCATCTAGTTCACAGCGTTTCAAGCAAACTCAAAGCCAATTACACAGGAAAAAAGAATTGTAATTGGATTCCAAATAATATATCTACATTACGCCATGCACAAAGTGGCTGATTGCCGGTTTTAAAATATTCCTGGCTTGACTGGTTTCTATCTACGCGGTATTTTGTACAATGTTGTGATCAAACTGACAATTGGATTCCTCATCCATAACGAGATTCAGCCTTGGCATCGATACTCCGCTTTGAGTACATAGAATTCACCGGTGGAACTTCGACACGCGGAGAAACCATTGCACTGAGCGGTTGGAAGTTCGTGTTTCCAATAAACCAATAGAGAGCCCACTTCAAATTGCATAGTGTGTACTTGAGAGCTTTGGTCCAATTCTCCTGCTTGTTGAAGCTTTGTGTTATTGAGTGATTTTCGACTTTGTCATTCTCAATCCTGAAAGGGTCACAACTTCAACGTCAGTGACCGCCTCGCGATCGGAGAGAAAGTAATTTAAATTCATTCATCCCAGTTTTGATTTCCTTCCTATCTTCAGATCCATGGATGATTGTTGGGTCCTATTCCTAATCCTGGCTCAAAGGGGACTTGTCCATGGAACTTAGAAATTCAAGGAAGAAACTGGGTACCCATCTGAGGACATTGTGCCAGAATGTGTTTTTGGCATGCGAGTGGAGATTGTTATCAATCAAAATATATGACCGGACACGATAATCAAATTTCTTAGTGCAGCTTCATAGAGAAGTATGATTTTTACCTGTAAGGCAGTTTGAAGCGCTTTTCAGGTGGAATGTTGTTTTCTTGATCCTTCAAATTTGCAAACTCTGCAAAGTCTTTGAGGCATGTCAAGAACAACGTCATCGCCTTGTCATAGCGCGTACTCCAAAACAAGTTCACTGGCCCAAATCTAAAAGATCCAATTTTGTCCAACAAAAAGAAGAGGTCAGATCAGGAGCCGATGAACTTGATCATAAACTACAAAGATGGACAGTAATCATTACTTACAGGTCATAGACACTGCCATTGCTGTCCATGATTCGTGGATAGCTTCCCATGGGAAGCATTTTTATTCGGTAGCTAAAATCGAAAGATTAAGGTCAATTCGAAATCCCCCTTGCACACAAGCAAAGTTCTCAGTACCACGTTTACTACTGTATACGAACAAACATAATTCCAACTGGTAAATAACATAAACATTACAATATATTGGAATGATGGGTTAGGCAAGATTTTCATTTACTTCATGAAATTAATTTGCATCTTCATGTTTGGTTGGTTACAAATATGAGGAATCAGTACAAATCCTTACATGCTCATGTTTGGTTAGATCATGGAATTCATATACAAATTCCATCAATTTTCTATAGTAATAAAGAACGGATATGCAAGTAAATTCCGTGCACAACCAAACAAGGACACTTTTTGGAATTCATTTGTAACTGAATTCCCAAATTGAAATTCTTATGGAATTCATTAACAAATGAAATGAAATCCCAATTCTTTTGCAAATCCATCGATCTGAGCATACCTTGAGTTTAAAACAAGAGCAAAAAGCTTATTTTACCAGGTCCCTGGATAGATGATTACATCTAGCACATGAGGATAATTCTTCCTGTAGTGAAGGACCGGATTAAAAATTGTAAAACAAAAAGAATTTACTCTGTGACCCATCACATGCATCAGACGTGCAATTTCTGTAGCTGCAAAAAGGATACAGGAACTTCGGTTTGAAATATTGGCACATTGTATGGAGTAGAAGACAAGCTTGACCCCAAGCAGCATTTATCTCATCCCACTCGACCTGCAAGATTCTAGAATCTCATCAGCAAGCACCACAGGAATTGCTTACAAATCTGAAAGACTACAACCAAAGTTGAATCCTTAACACGTTTTGTGTACAAGAAAACGGAGCAAGAGCTAAACTTATAGTCTCCATTAACTTATATCATGAATCACCAATGTGAGCTATTTGATGCACGACTTCTCTTTTGCTCATTCATTAGACCCGTTTTCCTATTATTATCTAGGACTCTGTTAAGCAAATCCAGTCATGAATGGTGAAATAAATAGTTCATCCCTACATCCAGGAACATATATATTGTCATGCGCATATGGTCCTGAAGCCAACATGACAACCAGATATCTCTTCAACTTATAAAAGGAATTTGGCTGCTGCAGGATTAGTTAGATTTTAGACCTGTGCACTCCTCAGGCTCCAACAAAATATGAAAACAATTATATGCACATCAGACTTGGGATATCCAGTTTGTCAGAAAGGAAACAAACTTAAAAGATTTCCATATAACGAAGTTAGGAAGCTTGAATATGCTGAGAAAGCAGGTCTGGTGCATGGTCTTACCGGGATTTTAGGAAGTCTTCCAAGACGGAAATTGTTTATAGTTCCAAACTCTCCGTCATGATGAATAGGGAAAGCGTCATTCAGTACATTTGTTTGCTTTAACAATTCCAAATGTGCCTGTGATACTTCAATCTTGGCAAGGATTGCATCTCTCTCTTCCTGTAGAAAGGGAGAGTTGGAATGTGAATGCAATCCATACATATCACCCCTCTCAGAACGTAAACTTCATATCGATCTATACTTAATATCAAACAAATATCAAGCATGCATGAAGTAAACTACGACCATCAATCCGAACATTCCCATTAATGCTTTCAAGATATCAGTCAATAAGAGTTTCATACTTCCAATCCCAAAAGGTGCTTTTGGAGGAGAAGAAAACATATGGAACATTTACCATGAAAGAATTGACAAGAAAAGTAGAGTATCACCCAATAACTACAAACCTGGTGTGAAATCAGTTGAAACTGGAAGTTGTTGAACTCCTGCCAGTACCTATCATATAAAAAAACAGAGAACAACATTCCCTCTAGCTTTGAGTATGAAAAACTTGAATGCAGGTTCCAGAATGTTGACTGAAAAAGAACAAAAGTAATAAGCATGCTTAGCAAAACATGAAAAGAGAAAGATCCAACTTACCGCTCCTCCAATTCTTTAAAACGGCTAGACTTTAAATCCAGCTCCTTCAGTTCACCAGTTACTTGGTTATATTGCTTTTCTGTTTCTTCAATTTCTTGCTCAAGCTTTCTTTCTTCTTCTTCAATCTTCAGTCAGATCCCACAACAAACAATTAAATGATAATATGATTAATAGCAGGGAAAGCAAAAAAGAAATACCAAATCTACTACTCCTCCTTATTTTTCTAGGTCCCTATAGATATTTTTCTAGACCCCGTCACAGGATTAAATTTCCAGAGTCCAAGTAGCAGCATATGAAAACATGTATTCGCAGGACCAAGTTGATTGAAGATATACCTTCAGTTTCTCTTTCAGGAAATCAGCCTCACTGAGGACATCCCTTGTCTCCCCGTCCAAGCGCTTGAGGCAAGCTTCGTAAGCTTCAATGTCTCTGTTTACATCTTCAACCTCTTTATCAAGTTTATCCGACAACACCCTCATGCAATCCAGGCATAGTGGCTGCTCAACCTGGACATGAAAACACGTACAAGTATGACGAGGCAATTTACTCAGAAACAACCAACTTCCCTTTGCAAAATTGATCATCGAAATCTATCATGGCAAATGCTAAAACAGCTAAAAGAACCCGATCTCATACATGTGTCTGGGTCGTAGCAATCTCGAAAGCACGTTTCAGGACGGTTATGGTAGAGTGAAACCCAGCATTATCGGGGTGCAACTGACTGTTCGGCCCCCCTTCAAGCAACTGCATACTCGCACCACTGCCATCAGACACAGGCTCGGACTTATCAACCACAACAAACGACTCTTCCATCGTCGGCTTCCCGGGTTGGCCCACTCCAGCAGGGGGACGAGGAGGCGCTCCCTGAGGCTGGGTAGGCCTTTGCTTCGGCAGAACAACAAAGGAATTGTCCATTCGCACGCTACTCGCCCCGTGCATCGAAGATCCCTGCATTGCTACACACAATAAAAAGGAGAAAAAAATAATTTAAAAAACAATAAAGAACAATTGGAAGCCCCAAGTAACAAGTCAAAATTAGGATTTTTTAAAAGACTAATTGGATTATTGTGGGTAATTCCTGACCTGAGCGAGCGGCGGCGTCGGTGTTGAGGAACTTGTCAGCGTAGGAATCGACGCCGACGATGCAAAGGGAGTGGCGGCAGTTCTGGCACTGCCACCGAGGGAGGTTGGGGTCCAACGCCGGGAAGCTCCGGCTGCCGCCTACGCCGGGCTTGGTACTTCCGGCCATAGCGCTCGTCTCCTCCTTCTTCATCGTCCACTCTCTCTCTCTGTCTCCGTTCAGTTTCTTTGAGATTTAATTTGTTATTATCATGATTTTCTTCAACTTTTATTTCGCGTGGATTGGTAACTACGCAATATGGTTCTTTCGTAATTATCCCCAAAACAATTAATGTTTAATCGCGTATTTAATTTAAAATGTTGTTAATAGTAGATTCAATCTTATCTATTATTATCTTTCGAATTTAATGATAACACCGGAGCATTAAAAAAAATTTAAATAAGAACTAAAATTCACTAGATTCAAATTATTAATTTGTGATATTAAATAATTATTAATTTGTGATATTGATTCTCGAGAGAAGTATAAACGATTGTACTACTACTAAAAATGATTCATGTCCTAAAAAAAAGTATTTATGACTGACTATTAAGAATCAATCAACGAGTTACGAATCTTCAACGACCATCATGTACCATTCGATGTAAAGCCTTCACTACACTAATAGTTCTAACACAACATTTTGATTTTTTTATAATGAAATGAAACAAATTTCTTTGAACGAAAAAAAAATGGGGAACGTTGCAATTACAAAGAAACTTTAGAAGATGATCACATTTCAAACTGTTGCAGCCATAACTGTCAAAGTGCTCCGCAAACAGAGAGGACGTGCGAGCACATTGAGCCCAATTCGTGAACCTAACCGTGTATCAGTTGCTTTGCAGTTCAGCAGGTGAAGGTGATGGTGATGGCGATGGTGATGGCGAGTTCCGACAAACCGGGCACGATCTGTTCAGCCGCAACCACTGATCGATGCATTCTGCATGGAAGCAGTGATTGCATTCTGGTATACACCTGACCGAGTCCTTGGATCGGTACTCGCACAAGCATATAGCACAGCTCGTGTCATTCGGTCCAGGGAGCCTTTTGCTTTCTCCGAGGACTACCTTTTCGTACGATTCGATCGTGGAGTCGTCCAACCCTCTCATCGTGATTTCTGGTTGTGTTGAGGCTGCTACTGCCGCGGAGTTCAATGGCAGCCTCGAATTGGCTCCCGGTTGGGACCTATCGTGCGTCACAAGCGCGCAAAGTGCAATTCCAGTAGCAAGTAAGAGGACAGGAATGACTATGGACAAGGATATGACCTTGAATGTTTGGAGTCCACTGGCTATCTTTGTTCGACCTACACCAGAGATTGAGATCATTTGAGTAATGGAACCAGATAATTGGATTTGAGTTCATCAAAGTCTCCAACTTTTTTCGGGAGCTTGAAAATTAATTGCATTCCACGTTTCGAATTATTGTACTAATCCATTGTTTTAAAAATTGACCTTTTGCCTGGCAAAGATCAGGCTATAATATATATTTTTGGACGATGTAGAGTTGTCAAAATCTTCGTAGCAAGGCCAAAAGTTTGTTCAACCGATGGATCGTTCCCCTAACATATCCAACGGCTCTTGAACGTTGACCTTTGATTCTGCTACTTGCAACTGATTTTCTTTAAATAATTATCTTTATGCGCAAGTATAATCAATGGCAAAGTCAAATCACCCTTAACAACCAAAAGGAAAGATTCACAGGAAAATTTTTCTGTACATGTTCACACTAGTAATAAATAACAGAGAATAATTTGACTTTGTTAAATCTGCGTCATCATGTAATAAAAAAGTGTTCCTGATCCTGTATCAAATGGCAAGTTGGCGATAATCATGGAAATTGAGATTAGGAAGTTTACCTTTTGGAGTATCTGAGGAGCAACCGACTTCACCATTCGTACCCTCCAATCCACAATTGATGCCTTTTGATTCACATTCTTGACAATCCGGTGAAAACCAAGCTAACTGCATATCGTCATTAAGGTCGTCCGTGAAGCCTTCATTGTATTGAGCTTGCCCCACAACGGGGATCGAAAGGGTCGCAATGGTCATGCACGTCGAGGACATTGACGCAACTGCGATGCTCCGAGATGGGGCAGCTAGTACCGATGATGTGGAATTACTAAGACAAGGGATAGTGGTCAAGGACCCTACATTCTGAGTTGGACATCTGAGGAAGGTATAGTTCTGGTAAGAAGTTGCAGAGAAAGGAGAACCTGAAAGATCGAAGTCCAGCAGTCGTCGAGCAAGGCAACTGTCCTGATCATAAAGTTGGATCTGTTGCGATAGGTAATTGATCTTTCGCACGAGGAAGTCCCCGGAACGTGGAAGATTTACCACTGTCTTGCTCTGGTTGTTGCAGCTCAGGATGAAGCCAGGATACCCACAGTTGTCGGTTTCGTGGCCGTGCAGTTGAAAGGGGAACCGGATAGAAACCCCGTAGTTGCTGCAAGTGAAGGTCAGGCAATCTCCTGATGCCAAGATAATGCGACAGAGGACGAGGAGAAAACAGATAGCTAACATTCTTGTGATTACTGGATGATGCATTTCAGAAAGTGCTGGCATCTTGTTTTAGAAATTTGTAACAGACGTTAAGGCTGGGCGCAATAATATATGTTTTAACCAAGTCAACTTTCGTGATGAGAGTTATTAGGAAATTGCTAGGAAATATTTGGTCAACCATTTCTGGTCAAGCCCTTCAGAGAAGCCTAAGGTTGGCATATCTAAGCCGCAATCCAATCTGCATTACGCATTAAGGCAGACAAGGAGCTAATTCTCCAAAAAACATCACAACTTGTATCTAACAAGGATTTTTGTTATAAAATACTAGAAAATTGAAAACAATAGTAGGGATTTGATACCCACACGTATGAAATTGTTATACTTTGTTATTTTTTCTCTTGAATTGGTGAAACTGAAAGCTACAGAAAATAAACACCATGAATATTGAGGTGATGTTCGCAACTAGTTCCCTGTCTCAAGACAGAAGGTAAAAGAAGAGGATCACTATGAGTATTCTTGGTAAAGAGTGTAATATACTACAAGTACTAAAGCTATGAATGAATGTCCTAAATGTAAATATTAAAGTTGCCATTGGAGCAAGTGTGACCCGTAAGGCAAGAGACTTTTTTCTCGAATTAGAGGCGCCGTTGACATATCCTAATGGAAACAATTTCCCCTTCTGATCCAGCTTTTATCACGTAAGAGTTCGTAAGAAGTCCTGTTCTCCCCGAGAAATTCAAGCTTAGCTTTTCCAGAATCGCCTCAAGGGAAAATGATTCATACAAATACCTGCTTGATTCCGCAACTGATACACAACATGTAGGTTGTTTGTCTCTCGTGGCGTGCGAAGTGCCAACTGCACTTCAATGCACAAATGCACTCGCTCCCTTGCTCGGACGGCACCATCTCGCAGAGTCAACGAGTCAACCTAGGAGTGGTAGCCAAGTTTGGAAGATACTAATAAACAAGAAAATTCCCCTTGCACAAACCGATGTGGTACACACTTCTCTTTCCACCTTGACTTGACTTTGGGCTTTGGACTAACTTGGGCTCATTCACTTATTTCCAACAGGCGTAACTCTAGATGATATCCTCCATCATCAGGCCGTTAAACCACCGGCACGTTGCTCCGAGCTTCACTACCGACTTCCCGTCCAGCCACTTCGCTATCTTTGTCCACACGTCCTCATCGAATCTACCCCGACCCCGATCCAGCACCAAACACAAAACAAATGTATCCGCGATCTGGAGCAGTTTCCACGATAGGGATCGTTTCAAACAAGCTAAAGGAAGCTAAACGTTGAAGCATCTCCAGGAGAAGCAGCAATAAGCAGAGAAAAACGATGCGGTTACAGAAGTACAGTACAATCCGAAGCTAATCTAACCAGGGACGGAGGCACATGGTCCCTTGAAAAATTTTTTTTTTTGGTATATATTTAATAGAAAAAAAGAGTTTGCCCCCATTAATATTGACTAATTTGCCCCCATTTAATTTTTTTTGTCAATTGCATGAAATAAATAAATATTTTGCCCCCATAGTATAAATTTTCTGTATCCGTCCCTGAATCTAACAAGAGGCCGGATCGAGAATATACAACATATGCATACCACTGGAAGGAAGCGGAGCGGCGAGTGGAGAAGGTAGAGAGGCGATGGGATTTGCAGACGCAGAGTGACCTCTCCTCTCCCAATCGCTTCCTCATTTCGCTTCACTTCTTCGCTCCCTTTCTTTCTCGGGTCCAGAGGTCGCTATCTTTTTTTTTCGTAGGGAAGAAACTCGGTAACCGACTCTGAGAGTTGGAGAGCTAGCTGCTTATATACACGCGCGAAGCACTGGATTCAAATATTTGTAACCGACTCCCATCACGCTCGGCATGCTTCGTCCCTCCTCGGTCTCGAGTTATTGGGCTTCGAGATGGGCCGGGGGTTAAATAAGGTGAAGCGTCGGTTTATCAAAAAGAAGTATTTTATAATCGGTAAATTGTGGTTAGAAATTAATTAATTATATAGTACAATATTTTTTCTCATCTCAACTTGGACCAATTATAATATTAATATTGTTGATAAAAATTAGTTAAGAAAATATTTGGGCTATACAAAAACTTTTTTCTACAGATTTTACCTTAAAATATCACCGACTAACAATTTTTGGGAGTAGAAGAACTGTATTTATCTATAAAGAATCATGAATAATAGCAGATTGTTACACATGCTATTGATTACTTTGTCTACGGATGTCTTGTAATATAATCTCCTACGAATGTACACTAGATAAAGTTTTATCATACACACAAATGTAATATGATAAAACTTATCTAGATTCCTATAGTAACCATTTACATTTTCGCCTTGTAACTATGATTTACCTAGTACTAATGCAACTTAAAATTACATTGCGATCAAAGAAACAAGCCGAATGGGGAATGTTCTTTGAGAAAGAATAAGCGGCTTTGCTAAAAGAATAGGCGAGCTTTGCTCAAAGAATAGACGTCTGTCCACCCTACACATGATTGTACGGCCCCTAAATCGTTCAACCTAATTCATAAACTTCCGGCAGTTGGGAGCTCCGCATAGGCACGGGACTCTCATGTCATCCCGCTCGTCCGGATCGAATAAGTAATCATACCTGTAAAGAAATTATCCCAGATGCTTTAACTAAAGATGTCTTATATCATAACCGGAGAGAGATACATGGGGGTAGAATTGCTCTTACGTTAGCTCGTCGCCAGCGGAGAGGTTGGTCTTAGCGATAAGCACAATGCGGTTCTCCAAGTCGCCGACGGTACTCATTATCCTTGCATAGCAGTTCGCCCTACACTGCAGCATGAAACCATATCGTGTTAAGAGTCGATACAAAGGATTGCTTGGACCGTTGGCACGATTCACCAACTATGATCATATGAACCATCTTGGTGAATAACAAAAAAGGGAGGGAAAAAAGGAAACAGAAAAAAGGATAGCCATCAAACTGTTGATTAGTGGCAGAATCCTATTTAGCAGACTAAGACAATATGACACCACTCATATTGAGCTCTTCTTAAGCCTACTTCTAAATTCTAAAATTATATTTCAACAGCATCCCCTAGCTAGCTATAGCAGCTTCAGTGAGCATTTATTGATGCAATATGTCCTAATCCTTTATGAAAACGTGAGTAATGATCCAAGTTCCAAGCACAGGTAAACAAGTAGATCGATTACGTAAAATTCCAAGACAGCACATTAAACAAATATTAATTGCTATCAATTACACTAATAAAGCATTGCAAATTTATGTTCCAGAAGAGCATACCGAATGGTTGATTAGCCGTGCTACATTCCCCATATTTGTGGCATCTATCACAACTTCTTCACTGATCTTGAAAAGCTGCAATTGGTATTAGAAAATGAGAAGCATGAAAATAGGAAATAAGCGCAAACTGAGGACAGAAAACAAGAGATAAGAGGATAGAAGTCTTCGAGATAGGTGACCATCGACATAAAAAACAAATAAGAAGATTGCTCATCGGATAATTACATAGCAATCTTTTCCTTCTAATCTGTATCGGGCCTCTCTCAGGTCTGCTACACTTCGTCTCACCTGCTCCCCTCGATACTCAATTACCTGAAGAAAGACAGGTCAATGTCCACTCAAGAGATTGTACAGCCAAACGGCATGGTTTATTTCATAACAAAGCTCAGAGAACCGGAAACAGAGCAGGACCAAAAATCGATTACCATTTCTCCCTCTTGGATATTTCTGCGAGCAAAGAGTCCCCATCCATGTATGCCAGACTTGCCAAAACACACATTTTGGTTTTCTATTTTCTGCACAAAGGAACAGATTCTTATTGAGGTTGAAAGTTCTTAGGAAGTAGAAACTATTTATACCAACGGACCAAACCATCTACCTGCAAAAGGTGAAGCCTATCCTTTAGAGAAGAAAAGTCCGTAGAATGTTCTATTTCCTGCCAAATCAAAAGAAAAGCAGTGATCAATCAAAACTGATTTAGGACGGGAAATCAACCAGAAGAAAATCACCCAGTGCTGAATACACAAAGCTGCCAAGATGTTATTACAGTAACCAACAGAAACAACTTGTTACCTTATAAGAGCTCAAGCAGTTAATCACCTCCGAAGCATGGTGTTTAGGGCCCATCAGTCTGTGACATATCTGCTCTTTTCCAGCATTCTGGCCCCAAAAATCACAACAATCAGTTAGATACAAGATGTACTAAATACACAACTCGTCCTATCTGAACTGCACTCTGCATCAATCATCATTATCCTGAATGGTAATTGAAGCATGCATTGACACAGAAAATAAACTGACCAACAATAAGAAGTGGAGGAACGATGTGATTTCCAAAAATAATCACCTTTTTACTTGATCTCACAAAAGGACGACACCTTGCAGCGGAGAGAGGTTCAACCTCATCGCTGTATGATGTCGAAGGTTGCATAAGATCCATACTCTTAGATGAAACCATCCTGTTGGTGCTGAAGCAATCATTTCGATTCTGATGCAAGCTTCCTTCTGCATATACTCCCGCAGGAGTAGTGATGACGATAACAGAATCTGGGTTTGGGTCCCTACACAAGAACATGGTGGACAGCATCAGAATTGAGAAAGAAGGTATGAAACAAGATATTAACTCCCAATTAGAAAAAAAAAACAATATTAATGGGTGGGAGCATAGGATGACCTGTGAACTGCACAGTATACGAGTTTTTTAGTATCTTGGACACCATTCTTCTCCACACAACGCATCTGAAATGAAATCAATCACAACAAACCCATACAATCACTGGACAGAGCACAAGCAAGAATACAGAATACAGCAATGTACATAAAGGAAAACTCACTTCCGTGTAATATCCCGCTCTTACTGCGCACATCACATGAAAATAGGTAGCACACTTGCAACACCGGATACAGGAGCCATGTTTCTGCTTACAGATAACGCAACTCTGCATTCCATGCCATCAAAACACATTTAGATATAACTAGAGCAGCCAATTAGGTAGAGTTAAATGCAAAGAAAGCATTGGAAACAGTAACCATGCAAAGGCCTTCTCCCCAATTAATGGACATGCTCACTTCCAATATGAAACCATTATATTCTAACAGCTGGTTGGCTTTAAGCATGACAATTAAGATCCCCTTTGTAATTCATGAAACATATAAAAATTATCCTCTTCTTGGAGAATGAACGAAGGTAGTAGCATCTAACAGCTGGCTAACTACAAACAATGACCTATTCATATCCTACTCTTTGATAATGAAGGAAAGCAGTAAAACTTGATGAAGCTTTCGAACGAAAGGTTGTGCCAACATTTTTACCCTCGAAAATGCAGTTGACGGAATTTGAAGAATTCCTTTGGCAGGTTCCATTTTCTCAAGATCCACAAAACCAACTTCAGGCTGAAACCAAGCGCACGTGACATGTACCCACAAGGCATCATCCACATCAGAGGGCTTCAAAGCACCTCCTGTGACAATAACAAACAATATAAAAACAAATCTTATTCTTAGTCACCCAAGCTCCAGTATGCAGAATCAGCTTAAACACAGAAGTACCAAGGACTGAGTTACTAAACTATTAATCTTGGATAGTGAATGAAATCTATCAATACACTAGAACGGAACATCCATACCTCGTACAGGACAAAGGCAGCATGTCCTTTCAACATCAGGAGTTTCACATGCTCTACACACCCATGAAGTAAAATCTTGAACATTTTTTGCCCCGTAGCATTCTTGATGAACAGCAATTTGACACCTAAACAAAAGAGAAATGGTTTTAACCAGTCTAGTTACCTAAAGAGATTATACCTGTAAAGGCATCAAAACCAAGATTTTCACTTTCCAAAATCTAAATAAGCCAAGCAAGTGTAAGTACCTATTGCAAATAATTATCTTGTTGTAATCCCAGTCTTCGACCCACCGACAGACAGCGCACCTTTCTGTTGTCCATTTTGCCTGCACGGGCTCATATTTCCCTGTCTCATTTTTAAAAATTCCTCAATGAAACCCATCTATTCAAGGATTTATGCAACCAAATAAGTCTGAACGCTCGGCAATCAAGAGGAAGCCTAGAAAAGTTCTAGGATTAAGTACCTTGCAATATAGCAAACAGTTTCTGCTTATCTAGTTTCAGAGGATCAACAACTCCTGCATTGTACTCCGAAATCTGTGGAAGCGGTTGTAGATATGAGTTGCAGAATCAAGCTAAGTAAACAAAGCATGACAAGGAAACAAAATCCTTTTAGGTAAAACTTACTTGAGTTCCTGATGACCTATTTTATGAAAAACTTCTAAGAAGAATCTTTAAAAGACAAAATGAACAAAGAAAAAACTTATAATGTGAATTACGAGCCATGTTCTCATGTAGGTTGAAAATCAGTAAGAAGAACAAAATTGCAATACCGCCACTGAAAATATGAGAGTATTCGGATCACCAATGTGTGTGGTTACCATGCATTTGAAGCATAAGCTTGGTTTTAACTACAAGTTAGTTCCTCATGCAAATTAAGACCTTTCATCACCAAAATAGCCTTGGCCAAAAGCTTCACCCTATCCCCAATTAGATCTTAGCAAATTACAGAGTAGCTCCGTTTAAAAAGAAACACACCCTGCATGTAATCATGAAAAAAAATGCAACCACTCAACTCTAGAATGACTTAAGGTTCTCACCCATCTTCCCAGAGGTGTCATAGCGCCCTTAACTTTCACACTACACTTCCATTTCTTGGCTCGACACCCAGTGTGCTTTTCCCATTCGCTGGGCGTTCGCTTCTGTGATCCACAGGAACCACATTTGCAGACAACCCTAGCCATGATTGAGAAGAAATCAGCTTCAGAACATGATATTATAAATGGAGTAAACTTGAGGTTTTTCAACTCACAGGTGGAGCTTCACCACATAAATCCCTTCCACTCCATTACAAACTACAAAAACCTCATCCGCTACTCCACTTTTTAACACAGGCCTGATTGTAAAAATCAAAATCATAGTTAACACTGGCAATGAGGAATCACAAGCAGGTATCAAATAATCAAATGCATAAAAATAAATTAAAAAGAACAGGACAAAGAAATACATACTTAACAACTGGCTTCTTCTTCTTTAGTTCAGCTAGTTTAGATTGAATCTTCATTTTGCATTCTGGACAGTGGTAGTCAATGTGCTCTAGATCCTGAAGAGCACAACAACAACAGTTAAGTTAGATCTATATACTATAACAGCAGAGTTGTAGTAAATTAGAACACTAGAAGCGCACATTAAGAAGTTTGCCAGAGATGTTGTCACACTCAGCATGCACCCAAACATTGCAACCATCACAGCGTACCTGATTCATCAAAAAACACATATTAATTAATATATATAATAAAAAGAATGCTTCAAACTTGACTAAAACAGAAGATGATCTCACCCAATTTCCGCCATCTGAATGGTGCCAAATTTTCTTGCAGATACCACAATACTGCTTTGATTTTCTTAGCTGTAAGACAGAAACCGTTAGTGGTATTTTCTGATATCTAAATGCACCAGTAATTAAATAAGCAAGAGAAGATAAGGCATTTATTTTTATACCTTGGTACAATGTTTACATAGAAACTCCGTTTCATAGTCAGAATTGTTTTTTTTCTTCACAAGTTTGCATGGCAAGATGAGATTACAGCCATCACAGCATCCCATATCTTTGTAGCTGGCATCCTGCACAATGAACTCATACATAAGCAACCAACAAAGGCTCTCTTTTTTCATTCAAGAGGGGGAAAACTTAAAATAATTTAGCAGTTTCAATTAACCACAAAGATCGACCTCTTATTGAAAGGCACCCATCACCCAAGTTAACAAAAATAATTAAACTCCTGACATGCACAATGGCTTACAAGCAAGCACACACGTGTGAACACCTATTCACAAAGGGGGTTTAGAGAAGTAAAGCATAAACATCATTTGCATCCCATAAGTAAAAGCAGTTCCACCATCCAGAGATAGCAAGTAGTGTACTAAAAAAACAGAAAATAGCCTTCAGAGGGACACCACTAACACTACGCGACACCCAACACAATTTCGGTATATACATGTAGGTGGAAACCACAAAAGCACACAATCTGACAACCATGTAATCACCTAAACTCCGGGAAAAACAGGCAAAGTTTTCTGTGGTAATGACAAGAAAGATCAGTTGGATTTATTGACCAGAGCCTTTCACCAGTTAACTATCTCTCAGCACATAGCACATATTTTACAATAAAGAAAGCTGCTCCTACCAGAGAAAATGTCCAATGAAAACTTCAAAGTTCTAAATCAAAAGTGAAACTAACCTCAAAAGTAACAAATCCCAACCCCAGATATTGCATTCATGCAACAGTGAATGAAAAACTGCTGGCAAAAGGCTGTCAAAATACTAAGCCGGTACCAGGAGAAAAAATACAATGATCCCATGCCTCAAACGAAACACTAACCTCGTCAATACTCCCGGGGTGGACTTCTGGACAATCTACTTCCATGATTTTTCCATTAGAATCACAAATGCCGTTCTCCACCAAAAGAGCTTCCTCTACAGCCATCTGAAAGTCGCTCAGTTTGCACTTAAGCATTTGAGTCTGTCCCTTGAACCTGACCAAAACTGAAAGTCAAAATCCAAGCCAGAACAAAACAGAAGAAGGGCACATAAACAGAGTGAACATGCACCGGTCCATAAATTCTGTAAAGGGGAATATCATCCCACTCTTCAACCACGCGTAGTCCTGCCAAATTGCCAAGCAGCATTACCTTAAATCTTCAACTCATAATCAGAAACAAAAGGAGAGAATGAAAACAAACAGATTGTGAAGCACTTACCCTCTGTGCGCCGTTCTTCGAGTATCCATAGAACATCACGCACAATGCTCCAGGGATGCAGCATTTGAGAACCGAGTTAGGCGCTTGCAAAATAGGATCTATGACAAGCCCCGGCCACCACGGATAGTTCTTGCCGCCCTTGGCCCAGACCAAGTCACCCAAAGCAAAGTCCTCCGGCTTATACACATACTTCCTCTCTATTCTAAGCTTATCCAAACCTGTATACCGAACCCGAGGAACAAACTCCTCCTCCTCGCTCCCCCCAATCCACGAACCACAGCCACCCGAATTCTTCCCATTGCTCCTTTCATTCTCGTAAAACAAGTTACCTCTGCCACGGTCGCCACAACACCTCCCCATTACAAGCTCCTCTCTTCCGCAAACCAGCTCCTGCTTCACTAATTCCGGATTGAACCGGCAGGGAGCCTTAAGGACCCGCCCACTCCGCGTGGCCTCCAAAACCCGGCCCTCACTAAATCCTCCCATCCCAACCGAATTCCCAGAACCGCCCTCATCAACCTTCTGCTTCTTCGAAATAACAGAGTAATCACAATTGTCTCCCTCCCCGGAAAACCGCTTCTCCCCGGCCACAGACCGTCCTAATTCCGGGACCTCAACGTCCGGTCCCTTCTTCGCAATCATCCCCCAACTTCAAAACCCTAGTTCCGAATCCCCCTTTCTTCCAATTGAAAACCCTAAACCCGGCGAACAACCGCTATAATCTCCCGAGACAAACTCGTAGCCGTTTCAGATAACACAAAAAAAAAAAAATTAATTCGAAAGAGAGAATTATCCGTTTTTCCTCTTTCTTCTTAAGGAAGAGCGAGACACAGAATTAAGAGACAATCCGAAGTTGGTCGTTGTGGTGATGGCGATGGTTCTATAACTATAAAAGGCGTGTGTTTTTGGAGAGTCCCAATTG
>SOPF01029124.1:226146-243228 GCA_012979155.1 Hypericum perforatum | reverse complement strand
TTCAGGAGGATGGGGATAGGGCTGAGGCTGGTCAAAAGGATGGAGGAGTGGTTCCGCCAAAACGGCGCCGAGTACTCCTACATGGCAACGGAGAACGACAACCTCGCCTCCGTTAAACTGTTTACCGATAAATGCGGTTACTCCAAATTCCGTACGCCGTCGATCTTGGTCAACCCGGTCTTCGCGCATAGGATTCCCGTTTCGAAAAGGATCTCCGTCGTTGCGATCTCCCCCGCCGACGCCGAGTCGCTCTACCGGCGGCGGTTCTCAACCACCGAGTTCTTCCCGGCAGACATCGACGCCGTGTTGAATAACAGTCTCAGCCTTGGGACCTTCCTCGCCTTGCCGAGGGGGTGGTGCTGGCCGGGGTCGGCTGAGGAGTTCCTGGCGGATCCGCCGGAGAGCTGGGCGGTGGTTAGCGTGTGGAGCTGTAAGTTCACGCTCCAGGTGAAGGGCGCGTCGATCGTGAGGCGCGCATTGGCCAGGACCACGCGCGTGGTTGACCGCGCGCTTCCGTTTTTGCGGCTGCCGTCGGTCCCGGAGCTGTTCCGCCCGTTCGGATTGCACTTCCTGTACGGCCTCGGCGGGGAGGGGGCACGCGCGGTGGAGATGACGAGGGCGCTGTGCGAGCACGCGCACAACATGGCGAGGAAGGACGGGCGTGGAGTGGTGGCCGCGGAGGTGGCGAGCCAGGAGCCGCTCCGGTTCGGGATCCCACACTGGAAGAAGCTGTCGTGCGACGAAGATCTTTGGTGCATCAAGAAACTCACTGCTGAGGTCAACGAGGAAGACCCTAATGACTGGACAAAGTCAATCCCTGGCTTGTCCATTTTCGTTGACCCTAGAGAATTTTAGTCTTTAGCAGTCTTTTTTTATTAAACTAGCTTTTTAGATTTTATCTTATCTTTTTTAGTAATCTTTGTAGTTTTTCTTTTATAATCTATAGGCATGGAACCTTTAAGTGGGGGAAGGATTAGAAAGGAGAATTTAGAATATATGGGGTCTCATATTTTAGCCAGTCCTATTAGAATATCCCGGACTTGTGTAATTTTCAAACTTTTCCCCTCGGCCTTTTTCATATGTAAATGGAAGTTCCTATCCTATATAATCGTAATCGTAATCGCAAAGAGCTTTACGTTTATTATTTTTTTCATATTCCGACGAATCATTTCACCCTTTATTTTTTCGATATATACCCATACCTTGATATTGGTAATAAATATAATTGGGGTTCTTAGTATCTTTCTAATCAAGGGCAGTGGAGAGGAGACGACAAAAGTTGAAGGTGCTCTTAAGAAGGTAGTGGACCATATTATTCCCCTCTAAATGAAGGGGTCCCTATCAACATTCAAAATGGTGTCCCATTATAATATCGATATGTTCGGATCGATTCTTTTCTACGGGCTACCATATTGCGACATATATACATATCATCATTAAATATCTTAACGCTAGGAGATTTTGAAGGTGTCAATTTTTTCAAAGTTGAATATGTTCTATCCAAAGGTCCAAAGACCTTTTAGATCTATTGCATTATTTTGTATCAAATTTTACCTCCCAAGAGTATATATTCGACTCTACTAATATCAGTCTTACGTCGAAAAGTCCAAAATTAAATATGAGATGTTACACTTTTAATCTAGAATACTACCAAAATATCAATTACGCGTGAGATATTATTATTTGATTCTTGTAATGCAATGTTTATATTTTTTAGTTAAATATAGCAGTTGTATATATTTGGACTATATAAAAAAATATATAATCATCACTTTAATTAAATATTTGCGTGATATGACATACTTTAAAACTTGTAAAAAATAAATAAACTCAAGATCTTTTTCAGAACCGTAGTTATTGGATTCGATGGGTAGTCTGAAAATGAAACTCTTGATGATAGTCTCGTCTCTTGTTTCTTCGGGCAAAGTTCCTTGATTTTAGTATTGATTCATTTGATCTCAACCTGAATATCTTGAATATTTAATGCAGATAGTTTATGCTATCTAGTCCAAGTAAAATATTGATTAAATCATACTTATTTTTCTCAATGCTATGTGTAAGAGAAATAAAAGGGATTTTTCTTGATAGACGTGAGTGATTTTGCCAAACACTCTTTGCGTCTCTTAAGATTTTCAATATCATTAGCCATAGTCAATAATTTTTTTGATCTTTAGTCAAAACACAAAGAACTTTTGGAATCAAAGTTGGAGGATGAATGAGTAAATTCATCAACTTGTTTAGATTCTTTTAATTCAGACTAAAAATTAGAATTGTCGACCATATGGACCGATATATTGGTAAGTAAATTTGAGCCTAAATTTTGGGTATGACTATTTTTACTATATTTATAACATGTAGTATTCATAAATTGGTTGTTATTTTTAAGAAATGATATATTCCTTTCATATGATAAGAAATTTTTGAAAAAATATTTTTTGAGAATGAAGGATCATCTTTTTTTAGGAAAACATTTTCAATAAGATATTTTTTTTTCTATACTCCTTGGAGATAGAAAGGGTGGGCAATAAAATACACATAAGTTAGTTTGAGAAACATCAAATTTGGTATAAAAAAAAAGAATACAGTTATTGTTTTGTCTTCTTTAATTTTTTAAATATTTTTTAAATATTTTTAGATCTTGACATATATGTAACTCATGCTTTTGTATAATACTAATTATTGCTCCATTAGTTAATGTATCATAACGAATAGAGAATCAAATATGTTTTTCAGATAATTTTTTACTTTTTCACCTAACATAAAAAGTAGGCCTTCAATAATTTTTTCTTACAGAAAGATTTGCTATTGCTAAAGTCTTCTCTATGTATTATCCTAGTTATGAGTGTATTTTGTAATTTTAGAAATCACGTAATTTATGACACTTTAAATTAATACAAATTCAACATTTTTATCTCTAAGATGTGAGTCACCAGTAAAATACAATAATATGGTTAACATAAGAAAAGAAAATGCCTCTCGAATGAGTTCTCTCCACTCATTTAAGACAAGATTATTATCTTTATCTTGATTTAGACTTTCTAATATTTCATCTCGTTATTTATTAATGATGTAATATTTAAGAAACTTACAGAATTATAACTGTGTAACAATGAAATTCACAAAAAAAATTGGCTTTTTGTTGCTCAAAAAGACATCGAAGTATTGTGGGAGTAAGGGGTATTATTACAATATCCTAGCTAGTTTGAGTAATTATCTAAGATATGTGCTAATGTAGAATTACCAAGAATGATTAATTTGAACTCACCGTTGGTACCAAATTAAGACGACACAAATTTGACATTTTAAGTCCTCGTAAAGAGATTTAAGGAAGAAGGAGAAAGAAACTGTTTTTCAAATATTGCGGAATATTGCCACTAGCACGAGCAAAAAATAACTCCTATAAATTTATTTAATTTTTAATATTTCTAAATAGAATTGTGTTTATCTTTTGGTTTTTTTTGGCTAAAACTGAGATTAGTGTGTTATGTAAATTTGGTTTAATTAATTTTGGAATAATACTACAAATTATTTATTAAAAAAAGTTGATGGAGTTCGTATCTTTCTACAATTAGTATAACCATACTTTGTCATTTCTAATCGTAAATACAACATTTTATAATGTTTTTATACGAAGTTTTCCCTATTATTATTGAGCCCCAAGTTTTCGCGAGTCTAGCCTAGTAACGAGGGACCCGTTTTCGTTTTTGTTCCCCTGTTCCGGTGGCTTTTAGTTTTGGAACTATGGACTATGCAGGAGCTTCTGGGATTGTGACGTTTTAAAGGTAGAATCAAATCTGAATATTAAAACTAAAGTGGGGAAGTGGGGCCCCCTTAATTATCCTATATTCATCTGAATATAACTTAGGTTTTTTTTTATTTGGGAAAGAACAAATAGGAAGAATTCATTAAAAGGAACAAATAGGAAGACATGAGTGTGACGGGAATGGTTTTTGTCTCAGCTTGTTCTTTGTTTTTCATAACTGCGTACGTCCCATATTATGGTTATATGTAGTAGTCGATTTTTTTATTTTCAGGTATGTGCAAAATTGTATCAACTAGTAAAAAAAATTAAATCAATCAATTTCAGTCATCAAATTTAAAAATATATCATTGCATTTTATCTAAATATAAACTAATATGTGATATTCTGCTTTGTAATATATATTTTTTTGATAATTTGATTCAAATATGAATTAATTAGTATGCTTGGTAAGTTAATCATGGGTATGTCGGTTTGTGTTCCCATGGGCCCCTTAATTAGGCGAGAAGGGGGTCCGCTGAACGAGCATTATGTTAATTAATTTCATAGTTTCTGAATGATATGTTTGTGACTTTGAAGTGGAATCCTAAATTTCAATTTCAATCTCCTTCTCTGTGAGTCCCTCTCTTCTCGACCCTCGGCCTCATCGCCACTCCTCTCCACCTTCCACTGACGGGGAGGTTGGGGGTGGCGGTGGCTTCCTTGCTTCCGGCATGACGCCTTCCATTTCCATCTTCGTGGACAACCTTCTGCCTCGATGGACTTCCGGTGACCTCCGTAAGTTTTTCGAACCTTCTTGTATGGTTTTGGACTCCTTTGTGGCTGTCAAGAGGTCCAAGAGGTTCTCTAGGTTTGGGTTTGTTAGAATCCCCCCTCTTGTTGATGTCGATGCTTTAGTTAAGACTTAATGGAACCAAGGTCGATTGCATGCGCCTCTTCGTGTTTAAGGCGAAGTTCGCAAGGGGTAAACCTATTAAGGCCTCTTTGCTTGTGCCTCAACGGGTTCGGGAGGGCTGCCCTGCCTGTTTGACCTTTCGCCCTCTTCCTTCGGTGGGCCCCCTTCCTCCGAGCCCAAGACTCCCGATGTGCTTGTGGATGTTTGGTTCTTTAGACGAGCTGTTGTGGCTCTTTTCAATGCTGGCCGGCTATGCTCGGCCGACGATGTCCAGCTTTGGGTCAAAGCTTTGTTACCCATTTTCAAGGACTTGTGGACGAATCTACTGCTTGCTACCGTTGGTTGCCATTCCTCTATCTTCCTTCGATTCCTCCCGGTGCAGCTGTTTGCTCCCCTCCTCCGTCTCTTGCCTTCTTTGAAACTGATTTGGTTGCAGAGCATTCTCCTATTTTGGTTGAAGCTGTTTCGGTCTGTCAGGCGGAGGATACTTCTGTTGCTATTGATGCTCTTCCTCCTCAAACTGTGATTGATGTGGTTGGTTCTGATATGAATTCTGAGGCTGTGTTAGAGGCAGAGGCTTTAGTTGGGGAGGTTTTAGAGGCGGAGGTGGTGGAGATGCAAGTTGATGAATTGGCCGTCGAGCAGCAACCTGTCAGTCCCATGGATGCTTGGCTTGCGGAATGTGTTGCCACTGCGGATGGGAGGCCTTTGGATGGTTCTTCGCTGCCTCAGTCTTGGGTTGGTACTCGTGACCCTCTAGTACCAACCCCGACTAGGTCTAGCTGTCGTATTAGGAGGCTCACGGAAAAAGCTGCCACTCTTGTGAAGCTTCCACCGCGTAAAGTGAAGGTAAAACTGCCTCCGATCTCACCATCGCCCCGTTGCCTTGGTTCAATTATTAGCGACTTGGATGGGCCTGATGATGAGCTTCGCTCGGTGCTCACCACCGAGGCGTGGCACCTTGCAATCGCTGCGGGTTTCTCTTGGGATGAAGACACTTCGCATATCCTCCGTGCAATCAAACTTGCGGCTTGTGGTCAATTTTCCCCGTGGAATTTTGATCCTCCTTGATATTGTAATTGTTTTCGTGGCGTTGTTGATTTTGGTGTCTTTGGTTTGTTTTCTTGTTCTCTTGGAACTAGATAAAATTTATTTTGTAGGTTTTATTTTGATAGATTTTATTTAGTTCCTTCCGTGATGATGCTTTGTGGATGTATTCATTTTGGAGTTATTAAGGAGATAAACTTATAAAAAAAAAAAAGTGGAATCCTAAATTTTGGACTCTTGCTCGTTTTCTTCTACCGGTTGAATAATAAATAATATTTCTTTTCTTTTCTTATACCGGTTAAAATTGTGTATCAACTTGTTTTTGGTGGAAAATTCTGTATCAACTTAACCTCATCTGATGTTAATTTTCGTATGGTAGTTTGCCAAACAAGAACCATTTTAACGGACTAAACTTTCATCGAAAAAATCCAAATTAGATATATAAAAAGAGAATCCAAACTAGATTATCCGTGTTTGGACAATTAAAGAAGGAAGAGACAATAAATGGCTAGTAGGCCAGTGACAGTGACAACTGACATCAAATATCACTAAATAAGCACACACACAAAAAAACGCATTAACAACTAAACTGATTCTAAAAAAAACAGTGCAACTAAACACATCTGTTAAAGGAAACCACAGAACGCCAAACTAAAATAAAGAGGATACGATGACAGGAGGGTGGTTAAAATTTCACATTTCTTACCGGTGAAACTAAATTTGAAGTTACTTAAAAATTTAATGGAAAATGTCACTATCAATCGATAAATGATTAGAATTTAGTTCCTAACCTTCATAATTATGGTATTTAAATAGATCCTAAAAAGATCTTACTGAAAATTGTACCGCTCTCATCAGAGCAAATGATTTTAGCCATCTATGAGTTTTTCGTGAGACTTTTGCGACCGAATGATCGATCGATAGTGACATTAGATTTTGTTTCCGAAGGAAAAGCCAACAATTCCATGTAATATTTAATCAGGAAACCTTACAAAGCCAATCCCAGGAAAAGCCATATATAGAACTGTAGAAGTAACGCGTCTTTCCGACTTGGAACGTCAGGTACTACTGTACATGCTCTTTGAAGCTATCGTTGATTTATTGGGCTGTCCAAATATTTTGGTCTTTTGGGTAAATGGATATAAAATTTTGTGAATAAAACAATAAACTAAATTACTTGTTTACATGATTAAACTCTTCTATTTTAAAGAAATTCTATGTACAAAATTAAGTCTTGGTAATCAAAATCTGCAATCGACTTCGTTTTACATTACTGTTGTATTGTAACACACTTGAGATGCCACATTAAGAACTAATGTATTGTCTAAATGACAAAAAAATTGAATTCACTTATAAAATTAAACACATTGGTTTACTGCTTCATTTTGTTCTTGCTGTTGTTTTTCTTTTGTCTTTTTGACATTCTCCGTGGTTTGGCCGAACCTTGGACTATTGTAAATTTTTGCTCTTTTGCAAATTTTTCAATAAAATTCTACTTAAAAAAAAAATAACGCGTCTTCCCACCGACACATTTCCAATTATTTCTGAGCAAGTTCTTTTTTACTGACTAGTCACATCTACATTATTTCTGAAATTTCAATCCATTTTTATGGCCAATGTTCTCTGTAAGCTCACGCATCTAGTCTTCTGATGGTTGATGCATCAATGGAAAACAACTCTCTGATGATGAGCAGTTAAGGGTCAAAAATGTAATAAAAGCATCCTCTTCTCTGGTCGCTCCCCTCAATAAGTAACCTCACCTTTTGTATTTCTTTATTTATATATTTGAGTATAATAAGATATTTTGAAAACTACGGAATTCATCCGAAGAATTTTTGACACAATTATGTTTTTAATAATTTAAATTTAATTTTTATTGTGTAAACTATAATTATTCTCTTAGCATTTGATTGAGTTTTTCTCAAGTGTTTAATAAATGCAAAGTATTTGAAAATGAGTGCATACGCTTTGAAATGGGTACATCGTGAGTGCATTTTATTTACACTATTTGTTTAAAAAGAAAGAGAATAATTCTCATTTTGCAAGTACAATGGTGTTTGAGCATTTAGATAGCTCATTAGTCATTTCGTGGAACGAAGGAAAATAATTGCCGTCTTCTTTTTGGTGGAATAATTATGGGCTTTTCACATTGAGGGTGGGAACGTAACTATCTTTCTTGGCGGCCACAGGTCACATTAAACATGAGAGTGGGAAATAACACACTTGAGATGCCAGATTAAATAACTATTGTATTGTCTAAATGACAAAAAAATTAAATTCACTTCAAATTTAAAAATTAGAAACATTTATTGAAAAAATTGCTATTAAAATTAGTCCGATAATGTTCGACTACTCATATACCGTAACCAACAATGAAAAATCTCTTCGGATAATGAAACCGTAGTGGTTTCTTGTAATCTCTTATCTATAAAACAAGTTACAAAAGATCGGCCATGACAAGTGTGCAAGGGGCTCATAGAGAAATCTCTTAAAGAAAAAAAAAAGTTATAAAACTATTCTGCAGTGTTTAATGAAATCGTCAATTTATATGCCTGCATATTTAAAACTTATTTTAGTCCACAGAGCACATATAAAGGGTAAAAAAACTAACCTTCCAACTTAGATCATCCAGGAGATTGTGCGATTTTTGCTGACATGGCAGATTTTCATTGGCGGAGAATTCATGTTTCCCTTGACATGCATAGTGAGTCGCGTGTCATAGATTTTTTGCGGAAGTTTTTTTTAAATTAAAAAATTATGTATACTATTTTGCACATTTTGTTCAAATAAATTTTTATTTTCTATAATTTTATAGAATTATTTATATTTAATTATACAATTTATGTAGTTTAAGTTAGTCGAAAAATTTATGTGGCCTGAAATCGTTTTAGACTTCTATAAAAATAAGCTATTCTCATTTCATTTTTTTCTATCCTTACTTGCAAACTTTCTCCCACTTTTTTAGTAAGATAGTTAATTTTGTAATTTACTATTATTTATGTATTTTTTCAATTGTGTAAGTGATACCGCAATTTTCCATTTTGCATATTTTTAGAAAAAAAATCTATAAATAATTTTATATTCAAAAAATTATATTTTGATTGACTAAAAATCATATCCAAATTTGATAAAGTAACTGTATTTAAAAAAACACAACTAACATGAAGTTACTATAACTTTAACAAATTTCCAGCTGTAAAAAAGAACTGAAGTTAGGATTCATGAGTTGAAATGAACGAAAGAAAGAAGGTAAAGCGAATTTATCGCTATAGATAGTCTCACATAGGGGTGAGTTCGGTGCGGTATTGCGGTATCGGTATGAAATTTCATACCGTACCGCATTTTTTTTCTTAAGAAAAATCAAACCGTGCGGTATGCGGTATAGGGAAAAACCGCGCGGTGCGGTATCATGCGGTGTCGGGGTGGTGCGGTATTGCGGTATATCGCGGTGCGGTGCGGTATATTGCGGTATTTAGCATGCGTGCGGTGTGGTGTTAAAAACCGCAGCCGCACTATTTTATCGCGGTGCGGTACGGTACGGTAATTTTTCATACCGATACCGCGCGGTTTGTTAAATTTGCGGTACGGTGCGGTACGGTACGGTGCGGTATGCGGTATGTGCGGTTTTTTGCTCACCCCTAGTCTCACATATCGAATTGAGTATTGATTATTTTAAGAAATTTTCAGATCTTAACTTTTCGAATGGAAAAGAAGAGAAGTTCGTTTTCCATAGTGGATAGTATCTATGACATTAATGAAATTTTGAACCTTGATTCTTGAAAAGGTTTTAATTATGTGTAAATTTTTAATTTTTAATTATTAATCACCATGATAACTACATATTAGCAATAATGTCAATCAAATTATTCCAAATAATCACAAATTTTGCTATAATTCATTATTTGACTTCATTGAATTAATATACATGATTGCATCTTGATTACATAAAGTCTTGATTTAGTTTGATCAAATTGACCATTCTCGCACGTAGAACAGTACCCGATTGATTAACAGATCCACGAACGACGTACCATATATCCCCAAAAGACTGCTCTAAATAAGCCTGCCCGATTCCTTCCATCATTTTGCCTTCAACCAAGACACAGTAGCTCCTGGCCTGCCAACTAGTATGGAGTGCACCAGCTTTTTTCTGTAAGGTTGGAAAAAATAGCACCATATTTTCCTTGCGAACTTGCAGTGACGCAAAAGATGATGTGCAATCCCGCAAATAAGCTACGACTTCGGATAAGATTATCCGTCGTTTTTAGCCTCTCCTGGGTCGCAAATACCAAAATAGTGCCACCTTTATTTTTTCAATCGCCAATTTTATCAATGGTTTTTTAAAAAGTCAAATTGTCATACTATTATTAGTCACATCTTCAAGTAATTAATCCTGCTTGGATACCCATTTGCAACTCTGCCTAATTTTGATTCATATATGTTGACAACTTGCACTCTTACATCCTCCTTCCCATAAGCCAAGTATATAATGTCAAAATTCTTTACAAATATGTAGGTTTTAATATCTCCCAAATAACTAAAGATAGATTTTCATGAGTTTAAACGTAAAAATCTGATTGAGCTCATAATCATAGTTATGCAATATAACATCCATTTTACAATTTAAATTCGTGAATTTCGCCAACCAACTTCTGTAGACATGAACACGTTTTCTTTTTACATAAATATTATTATCGATCAAATGTTACTTGAAATGTGCACGATTGCACTACACGGATAATACACGGATAATGTCGTAATACTAATTATCTCCTTAAACAATAAAAAAATAATTATTTAATATCATATGCTACTAGATATGTGGTATCTTTACATTAACCATTTCGTTTCTTCCTTGGACACTAGATATGTGGTGTCTTCCAGTTTTTTTATTATCATTCTCCTCATCTGAGCTATCTGATTCATGGTTTCGATTTTTTCTTGTATCTCCCAGTACAAGAGTCCATCTTTGGTAGATTGAATATTTGGTAGATTTTGTTTGGGTTTAGGAAAAACCAGAACGAAACTAGAACCATACGAGCAATTGTCGAAAGCCACTAACTAATATGGGGGACAAGACAATGTGCTTTCAACTTCAAAGCAATCACCAATTGCACGAGTACTTTAACGAAGCTTGTTTTATATTGGCACATACAGATTGCTAATATCTTCCAAGTCGTTTTCCCAATTCGTCACCAATCATAGCAATGTTACAGGTAAATGAATGGAGGATACCACTAATATCCACTGGTGGGCTTGATTATTCTTTTAAATGATACCGCCGCCCCTTAAAATTTCACATTAGTGAAAAAGTTATTCCAACTTAACAGTTTAAATTTTGGGTTATTATAGATAGAAGTATTGGAAATTTAATATAAAAACTTTGTACGTAAAATCTTACAATATGAATGTTTGAATACCAAGTAATTTCAAACTAATAGATTGAACTAGATATTTTTTTCGTTATTTTTTTTCTTTTTTCCCGTACTTTTTTCTCTATATGATTGATGATTTACAACTTCAACCACAACTTGAAGTTGTGTAATCTCACTATCAAAGTCCCAATCCCGTGTTTATGGAGGACAACATGTCCCATTAAAGATGACTTTACACTTGGGAAAAAGAGATTAGTAAAAGCTTACAAGTTAATCGGGTTAATAACAACTTTTGTTCCCCTCACTCTTTTGGTTCGCCCAAATTTGCGTGAGTGGTTTAGGTGAAAGAAATGACCGAAGAGTGAGGTTAAAATATATTTATACCACAAATCACTTTTAGTAATTTTTTAATTCAAAGTCAAAACAATATATCAATGTTAAAAACAACAATAAATAAAGTTTAGCAAATTCAAAATTATGTTAGTTCACTTAATAAAATAAAGGTACCAAGTAAATTCAAACAAATCATAATGAATATTAGTCGGCATGAGCTAATTATTACTGAAAATTAAGCAGTATTGCTTGGCAAGTTAATTGCAAAGTGGTCTATCTTTTGAGCACTAACAAAAGCCCTATCTTTTTTGCGGGAATTAGACATGCGATCAGTTTGATAATGTTGGGTACTGTTTGGAGGAGAGAATAAAGTTATGGTATATCACCTTTTCTTGTAAAGGCGATGCGATTTAATCATAATCGATTGGTTTAGCGATTAAAGTGGAAGAACATGACGAGGAAACACGCACAAAAAAACAGCCGAATAAAGATGAGAAAACTACATAATATTAGCGGAAATGTGTATGTTTTATCGAGATATCCGCACAATTTTTTGGATAATTAATTTTTCAGCTACACTACATGACAACTAATAATGTATTTAGCTCCAAATGTAATGACACCATTGGGTGATTGGGCTTTGTTAATTGAATTATTGGCAATCAGGCGTTGCTTAACCAAGTCCAGGCCAATTTTGGTGGGACGGTGGCGAGTTATATTCTTGTTGAGCTTGCGGAGAATGGTATATTATTGCTGTTACCCTGTTATCCGCAAAAAAGGAGAAGAGTTCCGACTCTTCTGAGGCAAATACTGATTAAAAAACTAATGTTCGAGTAAGAATACAACACATCCTTCCTTATTTTTCAGAAGTACTTGATTCAATTCTCATCCCCTACAGAACTTTGAAATAGAAGAAAATAACACCAAATACCATTAAAATGCCAAAATTTAAACAAATCGTGTAAATATTTTTGCATAAAAAAACTTATATGTAAGATAGGCCCTTGTAATGGGCTTGCCACTATGGGAAGTCTAAGCCCACTGTAGTTGTAATAGTACAAGGGAGCAATAACTTGGATTTACAATCCCGCTGGACTAATATGTCTACTAAACCAGATCCAAGAAAATTATCTTTTTACCAAATTTTAACACAATAGGTCCCGAACCCTTTACCCAATTACTTAGTGGTCCATACACATTGCAGAACACTTCAACTGTTGATACTGAGCCAAAACTGGGAAATTGAAGGTGACAAAAGATGGCAAAAAGGTTAATCCCCAGAATACCCTTTCAGTTTCTCCTTCACTAAAGCCACTGGTAAAATAGGATAGAATCAGCTGGAAGTCAGTGGGAACTAATCTCCTAATAAGCTACAGTGTGGTTTTACAAGCCAACAAGAACACAATGAACTAGCCTCTGCCTATGTCAATTTGGACTAAGACACAGATTGTCTCCTGCTTCTCGGGGGAGTCGATTTTGTTTCTTGAGCTGCAAACGACCCGGGACTGGAAGTGTCCGAGCTGCTGATCTCGCCATTTCGGTCTTTGCCTGACCAGAGCCTCGAGAGGACCTTCGAACCAAGAAGACCTTTCATTTTGTTGGAAGCTACTCTTTCCGCATCATTTCGACTACCGTCATTCATGCTCCTGTTGCTTCCAGCACGGCCCAGACGAAGAGTGGCAAGTTCTCCCTTCAAGGCTTTGATATCTTCAGCTGTTGGCACAGAGTCCCAGTCCTCTTCTGTGTTGGTAGTCGTGGACCTCGAGCTCCCGCGAGAACCGTTCGGAAGTAAAGCCTTGACGGACCCTGGCAGTTCTGGTGTGTTTGTGCCCGATGATGATGATGTGGCTTGCCTAGCCTGCTCGAAGAAGAGGACCTGCACAACCACGCGCAAAGGCAACCGCTCATTTTGGACAGCATGAGCGCAAGCATCAACTGACAACTTCCTACAGTCCATCAACCTGCAAATTCTCTTTTTTTCACTCTTGCTGATCCCAGGATGCTCCTGAACCAACCAAACACCAAGTCATCTTCTGGCATAAAACATAGAATCGAGAGACTTCAATAAAAGAACAAAGGGAAACAGATTGAACAGTCTACTTCTCAGCTTGTGCTGCTCGCAATAGGCAATATTGACAATGTCATAACAATAACTTGTAGATTGTAACTAACCTTAAGATACATATCAACAGCACGATAAAGTCCATCATGTGATAGTCTTGGGAAGCCGGAGACAGCTTCGGCGAGATTGACAAACTTCGGAAGCGGTAAATTGGAATCTCGCGCAACTTCAGTAAGATAGCCGTCAACTAGTTTAGCTACAAGAGCTCTGGAAGCATCTAATTTGTTTTCCAAGGAATGAGCCACCTCAGCTTCTCTCTCCTGTGCCACATATTCCTCAACTAAGCTTTGCACAATATCAACATCGTACATTGTTGATTCACCCGCTGGGGCTCGAATCAAAAGATCAGAAACGGTAGCCTCGTCAAGCCGCTGACCGATTCTTTTCATCAGTTCCTTCTTTCCTGCATCTCCGCATTCTAACAAGATTGCTGCTCTCAACAACTTCAGCATGAAACCACAAGGAACACTGCCTTTTTCAGTTGGCAGCAGCCTCATGATGGTTTCTGCCAAGGATTTGTATTTACTGAAGTCACCACTTTGCACTATACCCTTGCTAAACCCGGGCAGTCTTCTCAAGGCGTAGGCATTCAAGGCTTCCCCAATAACATCCGCCGCTACTTTTCCTTTGGTTTTAATGGTTGTGATTACCCGTTTGTATAAATCAATCGGGAGTTCACAGAGATCTTCCACCCACCAATCTTCAGGAACTGCTTGTGGTCTTCTTGCACCATTCCAGCAAGGATCCTTACCACTCTCAGATGGAAGCTTTTTCCTGTTATAGGTGTAAGACCATTCCACCTTGGATGTATCAACACAAGCTTTCAGAGCAATGGAGTCGATGCAACGGCTCACCAACTTTAGTTCCTCGGAACAAGTAACGAGAGACCTCGTGGTTTGTAGGACAATAATCGAGTCTTTCCAGCTCCTGAAAATGCTCGAATTGAGAAAGACTTCAATTTTGTAAACTAGGTTACCTTTGTCCACGGTTTCAAACATCTCAAGGTACTCTGCTGCACACCGAGCTGCGACAACGTTGTATGCATTGAGAGTCACCGTCATACCATAACAGAATTTTGCGCAAATCTCGAAAGCAGAAGGTCCACAGGGAATGTCGTGGATACAAATTTCATCGGTGTTTTCATCATTAGAGGCTGCAACCAACTTCTGAAGATGTGCACTCTTGGACAACAATGGGAACTGCACAATCGCAACAGAAAATAGCACAAATGTTAAGCATGTTCAACAACCAATAGAAAACAAAACGATGCTGCTTTTATTTTCTTAATTCCCAGCGTATACGTGAAAGTTATCTTTAACAGGCATCCTTTTGGTCGTGAGACACATGGTTGCTTGTGAAACGACGTCATCTCAAATTAAACTCATACCTTGTGGAGATAAAACTTCACGTCCCCAATATTAACCACCAGGTCAGTAGCCAACTCTGTTGCCACGTACCTACAGACACAAGTACAGGTAAGTTGGAGAAGAAGTCGCTTCTTTCAGATAAATAGCCAAACTAACAACAATATGCATCCTTTTACAGCCAAACGAACCCCACAGTACGAAACGTTCTTGCCATTTGGTTTGCACTGTACCCTTTTATTGTCACAGTTCCTAATACATCCTGGCGACTATTAATGCAACTTTAATGCACCAGTACTCTGAGTTCCCCATCGGTGACCATTCTATGGAACCTCATAAGAACTAACTTTTTTCGACATGCTCTGGCTTTGTCTTAGTGAATGGAAGAGCATTTCTTTGAAAGTGGTGGGTTGTTTTCAAAGATGGGACATCAAAACAGTAAGCCAGAACCTTTACCATTTTGACACCAATAACATTCTCATTTAAGAAGACACGAGGGAAAATATGACAAGACATTAGTATAAATGAAGTTTAAGCTTGCAATTGTTTGTCTCCTCGTACCATCAAGCTGGCATTTTAGACAGAAAAATTTAGTCAACCACGGACATTTTAAAGAGTCTAGAGTGATTTGGAACTTTGAGCACCCCTCAAAATAAGCAAAGCAACTCTCTTCGAAAGGCAGGTGTACATTGTTAAAGGGACTTATTGAAGAACTTTGAATAGTGTGTGGACTGCGATAAAGAGATGAAGCAATAATGTAAATTGGCAAAAAATCAAATAGAAAATGGATCTCAAACTCACCGTATGTTGTCCCCGTCCGCCTGGAAAGAATCAGGCTTGGATCCAAGTTTCATAAACTTCATTGTTCCAGATATAAAAAAACCAACTGATCCCCCACAGAAGCCAGAAACTTTGTAGAATAGAAACTCCCCACAGTTCTGGCACCTCGAAAGTAAAAGAATCTGAGATCCAGCTACTTCACTAATGCCCGAGTTCTAAAGCTAGGGAAGACGACTAGATCAGAGCAAACCGGTCGAGTTTCTGGTGCTCTCGAATCTAACTCCCAAGGCAAGGCAAATGAGAGAGAGAGAGAGAGTATAATGCAGATGTTAGTAGTTCAACGAATTGAAGTGGCTGTTTCCTGAACCTGTAACAAAGTCCCACGGACCCCGGACAAAGAAGGTAAACTAAGGAGACATGGCCTCAAAACACTAAAACACAATTATATAAACTAAAACACAGTGAGAGAGAGAGAGAGAGACACCCACTTGCTGGATACTGACACACCACCGCCCTTATCTAATTTGTTTATCCTTGGTCACTTATCTTCTGTCTCTCCCTTTTAACAATGGATGGCAAGACACAGACACACACAATACTAAGAATCCTTTTCCCTTCCCCAGGACTAAAGGGCTTTAAGACAAAGGCCCCCCATGTTCCACATTCCCATTAAATTTCAAGCTACAGCACCTGCAACAAGTAGACAGCATATTTTGGTATTAGTTCCAGGAACCACCAAAAGGGTGGACAAAAGGCATCAAATGTGAGGAGATTTTCTGTTGAAACTATTAAAATTAAAGAATTCTACCCAAAGAAAACTAAAATTAAAGCAAAAAAAAAAAGTTTACTTGGAAATCAACAACTCGTTACCAGCTAGAAAACACCACCTTAAAAGAGAATGCAAAGATCTAAACATGCATCAAAAGCAATGGAAATAGACTCCTACATGAGAATAAAATTTTGAGGGAATTTACCTAGGAAATATATGCGAAGCAAGCACCCCAACTTGTCCCACAGACAAAGACTCCACCTTTTATCACTAAAAGTGCACAATTAAGAGACAAAGAACAAGAAGAAAGCCAAGTAGATGAAGAAGAAGAAGATCAAATGAGTATATTGGCAACACAAGAAAATGGGACACCAAGAAAAGAGCAAAAAGACATTGGAGTGAATGTGTAAAAGTGGGCCTAGCCCCACATACCACAGAAAACACCCAACAAGAGCCAGAAATTCCCACTCCAACAAAAGAAGAAGATGAGCTGTTGCTGTTCCTTATCTTTGACAGCCACTACTCCCTCCCTACACATACATAGCAAACAAAACACATTCCCACAAAAAGCCAACCTTTAGAATGTTCTTTCTCTCTCTCTCTCTCTCTCTCTCTCTCTCTCTCTCTCTCTCTCTCT